>JAULCA010059434.1:0-17396 GCA_032360845.1 Crassadoma gigantea
TGGGAGGAAACCGGAGTACCCGGAGAAAACCCACGTGGTCGGGCAGGTGACCCCATTACCTTTTCACGTCCGATCGGAGAATCGAACCTCGGCCGCCTTGGTGAAAGGCAAGTGCGCTATCCACTGCACCGCCCGACCCCCCATCTGTATTAAGGATTCATGTCCGCTGCTTGCGACAAAACACTAGCATCCCCTGATTTTCATTACATGTACAACTGATAAACTTCTCTTGGCTCATCTCACCTTACTTGGGGTTTTTTTTCAGAAAAGATTTTTATGCCCCCGCCTATAAATGGGGGTTGAGGGCATATAGTATTGCCCATGTCCGTCCCTACCCGTCCCGTCCCCGTCGCGTCCCGAAGCATACCGTCCTGTCCCGACGCGTTCCGTCCCGATTCAATGCAAACACTAAGCAACTTATTCTTTGACAGATTTTGGTGAAACTTTATACAGAGGTCCAAGGTCAGGGTCAAGGTCACACTTGCTATATATAGAAAAAACATCAACAGATACAATTTAAACACTTCATTCTTTCATGGATTTTGGTCAAACTTTATGCAAAGATCAAGGCTAAGTTTACTCCGGACATTGTTATGTCCCCGCCATAAAATAGGGCGGAGGGTGGGAGGAGGCATATAATGTTGCCCATGTCCGCCCCATCGCATTCCGTCCTGTCCTGTCCCGTCCCGTCCCGTCCCGTCCCGTCGCGTCCTGTCCTGTCCCGTCGCGTCAAATTATATAAGATATCTTATAAGATATATAATACATCTCAATTAATTTTCTTTATAAGATATCTTATATATTATATAAGATATCTCATAAAAGATATAAGATCTTATATAATATATCTTATAAAGAACGAGACTCTCGTGAGACCGACAAAGAAGAAATATTTGAAAATGACTGCTCCCGTTGTTAGGTCACATCTCGACCAGTGGAACTCTTCACATAGGCGGGTATTAAACTGTACTCGCTAGGGCAACGGATATAAACAACATGGCAGCGCCAAAACATTCAGATACGAATATCCGCGAACTTTATTGTAGCGAATTGGGTATAAGTTTAAAGTCAAAAGGTATTACCTACTCTCTGAATAAGAAAAAGGGGGAGCTAGTGTACCTATAATAGCAAGCAGAGTTGTTAAATTGGTCAGATGTTGAAAAAGAGGACAAAGCCAAAGCGTCACAGTTGTGACGGACCGTCAGCGGCGTACAGAGTATCTTGTTTTACCTTAATGTAAATGAAACGTTAGAAGACTTGTTTTTGACCTGGATCTGGACCTGGATAATACAGTTCAGATGCCACTGCTGGCTTGACGAACCGGGTAGAGAGAGAGCCGTACACACTTAGTCACTATGGAGGAGTGCCGATTTAAATTCTTTCAATTTTTCTATAGTCACAATGTTATCCCTTAGGTGATTCCAGTCCATTACTGTCTTTACAAAGAACAAATTTCGAAATTGATCCGTATTGCCACTCGGTACTTCGAAACATCGACTGTTGTTTTTCACTGGGGATCTTAGTACATCAGCATTAGGTGTAACACAGTCTTTATAATTTTTTTAGTAATGCGCCTTCTTTGCTTCACAGGTTTCAGGTAAGTATTTGAGTCGATAGCCGTAACACAGCCGTTTGCGATCTTGAACAGTAGTGAGAGTCTGATGATTTTCCTCCTATCTTTGAGAGTGGGTAGGTCTAGCTCATTAAGCATGTTCGTGACACAACCGGGATGTCGATTACGGTAGTCTCCCTTTATGAAACGAGCAGCCTTCCGCTGTACTAACTCGATTTGGTCAACATCCTTGTAAAGAAAAGGGTCCCACAACACTGCACTGTATTCTAAGGTAGAACGGATAAGTGCTAGGTATGCATGTTTTTTTGTTTCTGGTGGACAGGATTTTAGATGCCTTTGTAAAAAGCCTAAGGTGGATGAGGCCTAACTGGTGAACTTGTTTACGTGGTTTGACCACTTCATATCATTTGACAACAGAACCCCGATATATGTCAGGTCATTTACCTCCTGTAAAATGTGATTGTCCAGTGAGTAGAAGAAGGACGACTTGGGTTTCACACGCACTTCAAAACACTGTTAAGCATAAAAGCGCATACCCCAGGTATTAGCCCATTGCTCAAGTTGATGAAGGTCATCTTGAAGTATGCTGTGGTCGGTGAATTTGTTGATGACTGTATATCAAGCAGTCGTCGGCGAAGAGCCTAACTTGCGACTTAACCACGTCCGGGAGGTCATTTATATGACAAAGAAAAAGGATAGGTCCGAGGACTGTGCCCTGGGGGACTCTTGACAGGACAGGTACAGACTTACATCTGGCGGTAAGAAAGGAAGTCCGTTAGCCGCGAATGGATTCAGCCTTGTATTCCGTATTTATGTATTTTATGCAGGCGTTTAGTATGTGGTACCGTGTCAGAAGCTTTAGAGAACCACGGCTATGGCATCAACTTGTTGCCCCTTGTCAAATGATGACATGGGGTCATATGAAGCAGTGAGTAGTTGGGTTTCACACGAGTAACCTCTCCTGAAGCCATGATTGAGCGAGGTCAAGATCTTGTTTGACTCGAGGAGGTCAAGTAAGTGTTACATAAAATGTACTCGAGTAATTTGCACGGCACAGAAGTCAGAGCTATCAGACGATAGTTTTATGGAAGGTGTCTGACGCCCTTCTTGAAAACTGGGCTGACGTTCGCACTTTTCCAGTCGGATGGTAGGGTTCCCGAGTCGATATATCTTTGGAAAATAGCCCTTAGTCCTGGCGCGATAGCGTCTGCTGCTTGTTTCAATATGGTGTTCGGTTTACCATCGGGACCCGAAGCTTTCCGCACTTTAACATCTTTCAAGAGTGTATGTACATCCGTCACTGTAATTTCTAGGGACGTCAGCGGTGTAGTGCTGTTATGTCTTACTGGCGGTTTGGTGGTGTCGTCATCCTTAGTGAACACAGAGTGGAATTGTTCTACTAAGATGTTAGCCTTGTTTACACTTTCACTGACTAAGTTTCCACACCTTTTTAGGGGGGATACACCTATATTGTCATGTCGTTTTGATTTGACATAACTCCAGAATAGTTTAGAGGTGTATGACTGGAACCCTTCCTGAATTACATTGTTCACATGGTCCCATTTCGCTCTTCAAAAGCTAGTATGGCACCAACGCTGATGGGTTCTGTAGGGATTCCAATCCCCGTTCTTCTTAGCTTATTATCAACCTTATTTTTCTTTCTTAGCATCCTTCTAAGCTTGGGGTTAAGCCAAGGTGGTGGACGTCTGCCCCTAAAAATTTTTGACGGTCAAGGGTATCTTGTAGCGTTGTTCTGAACTTAACCCAGAGGGTCCCAACGTCTTCCCTTTCGCAGTCATTAGTCAAAGTGTCGGATAGGGCTGACAGTTCCTGGTTGATGCTATCCCAGTTTGTCTTAGTAAACTTGTAGATGTTTCTACTCACGGGATTGGTTATATGTGGTTTAGTATCAAAGTCTGTAACGATCATGGAATGGTCTGATATGCCTGGAACGAATGTCGAACAATTTGCTATGGAGGGGTTATTTGTAAAAACTAGGTATAGGATGTTATTGTCCTTAGTAGGTGTTTCATGGATCTAAGTAAGGTGGTAATCTGAAGCCAACTTGGTGAGGTTTAGTTGTACTTTCTTGTCTGGTTATATATTGTTCACTGTGGCACTTCCCCAGTTAATATCAGGGCAGTTGAAGTCTCCTGTTAGATTAATGTGTTTTGTCCTTCACGTGAATTTTTCGAGCGAATTTGATAAGTATAGTATGTCTTTGTGGTTTCGATGTGGCATATAGAAACACCCTATTAATAGTGATTTGTTTCCTTTCATCTGAATTTTAGTCCACTCAAGCTCGCTCTCTGTGACGAATTCAACAATCGAGTTATGTACACATATAAACACTCCGCCTCCTTTGGGTTCCTATTTCGATCATTTCGATATGTCGTGAACTCGGGTGGGAAAGCTGACAATTCTGTACAGCGTCCTGAGTTGGAGCAAGACCGGGGTTAATTCCTCGGAGCCACGATTCCATACCACATATTACGTCTGGTTTGATGTACTCAAACAATTTGATTGGCATGTCATCACTAAATACATTACATTTTACCCTTTTTTTTTTTGTTATTTTTGTTGCTACAAAGTACGAGTTCCCAAAAGGAATTTCCAAACACTGAAAAGGGTAAACGTTACCAGCTGCACTGCAATGGCCACATCCATGGCGTGTCGATGTCCTTATTTGATACTTTAAGTGTATTTTAACATGCTACATTGTATGGAAACCGACATGTATTCTTAGCCGTTTTTGTCAAATAATAGTTCTGGAAAGTTAAGAAATAATGACATCTATCTCCAAGGTATTCCTTTTAATGTCAAGAAACAGACAACGTGTGTTTCAGGATTACCCTTATATACTGTAATTTATATAACCAGAAGGTATTTCTGTATGTAAGTGATGTGATACTGGTGTTCTAGAAATAGTGCATACTTGCCAACCTTTTTAAATTCCCATGGAGGAAATTCCACATGCTCTGATTTATAAACATAAATAAATTGTTTTATACATCTCTCTTGAGAGGAAATAGCTCAAACCTACTTTGAGTTGTTCCTTCACAGGACAGTTAAGCTAAATCATTTGTTGAAAAAATTAAATTCTAGGCCCTTATTTAGGACACCCTTCTCCTGTTCAAATCCGACAGAAGTCCAATTTCTTGTTCCAGTAATAAATCAAAAAGTTCAATTTTGTCATTGATTCTCATTACTTTGGAAACATTTTGATCCGAATACCGTCTACAATGTTTACACGTGACATTTTGATGATTTGACCTGATTTGAGCTACATGTAGTTACCAGAAAGCTGAGTTTGATGCTTGAGCATGAATACAGGCCCAGTAACCTCTGTAATGTCAAGTTCATTTTGTTCAGATTACAAATTAATTTATCTTTATTGAAAGAATTCCATTTGATCCTGGAAGATGTCAAATTCTTTTTTCCAAGATAAAGTATTCTATAGAAACCTTTTTTCTTCCTCTGCTGAATTGAAGAAACTGTGAAAAACAAGAAAACATCTCAATTAAAAGTGACTAATTTTCAATTTATGTATTTATGTACATTTTCCAATAATATGATATGACATATATCAAACAACTGAAGTTTTACACATTATTTGATTATATCTGTGTAGGCTATATTGAATAACAATCATTCTTGTATATTTATGTTTTTGTACACAAAAATTATAACAAATTATAACTGTTATACAGTCTAAAACATTCAAAGTGTAATGTATCTTACAAGGACTACATGTGCTGGCCTGGGTTCCTGAGTTGCTTGGTTTCTGTGTGTTATAAGCTCAGTTCAGTTAATTACAGCAGTAGTGTCATGGTATTTTAGATTGCCATGCTTTTCGTAATCAGAGGATCTAAATTTTCGAACAAAATGAAATCCACCTTGGAAATAATGAGGACAAAATTAATAGTCGAAAAATATCCCAAACGACACTGAAAGGGAAAAAAATTGCAACGAATTTCTCTGTTATTGTAAGCTTCCTTGCAATGATGAACACTCTAAACTGGCCACCCCTACATATCCGCCGTCTCCAATTCAGACTAATCATGTTTTACAAAATTGTTCATTACCATGTTGCTCTCAAACCAGGAATTTTGTTGACCCCGCACTCATGCAAGTCATCATACACAAATGCCTTCAAACACCTCCAAACGTCTAAAGACTGCTACAAATACTCCTTCTATCCCAGAACTATAACCCAATTCAATCTACTCCCTCAGTCTTTCGTCACTGTCGACACTGTTGATACCTTCAAATCACTTCATTGTTTAGATCATAAATCAAAATTACAAAAAAGTCTTACTTTTAACCTTTTAACCAATGCCTAGTGATAAATGATCAGCATTGATGGCCCACTAGTATTCAGAAGATGAAGAAGAATTGACATTCCTGGTTTTACATGTCTATTTTGTTGACTGATCAGAAGCAAGGATTTTTCCTAGGGAGGTATCTGTGATTTTATCATCTCAGTAAAGTTGTTGTTTCAGTGTGTCATTCTCTTACTACAACCTTGCACTTCCTTCGGTTCGATTGGCACATGTTGTTCGCGGATTGTTAGAGTACATTCCGTTTTTAGCTCACCTGCCGAAGGTGAAATTCACCCATAGTCAAGGTCACAAGGGTCAAATTTGTTAAAAGCTTTAAACGACTTCTTCTGATTAACCAAAAAGCCCAGAAGCGTGCTATTTGGCGGATAGGTAACTAGGTTGAATCCTGACAATGTTTGCGAAAAGAAATAGCCTTGACCCATATTCAAGGTTACAGGGGTCAAACTTGTTAAAATCTTTAAATGACTTCTTCTGATTAAGCAAAAGTCCCAGAAGCGTGATATTTAATTGATAGGTTCCTAGGATGTAGCCGTACAAAGTTTGCGAAACAAAATGACTTTGACCCATATTCTAGGTAACAGGGGTTAAAATTGCCAAACCTTCAAACAACTTTTACTGACTTACCAAAAGGACCAGAAGCATGATATTTGTCTGACAGGTTCCTAGGATGGAGCCGGACAAAGTTTTTCGAAAGAAATTACCTTGACCCATATGCAAGGTCGCAGGGGTCAAATTTGTTAAAATCTTTAAATGACTTCTTCTGATTAACCAAAAGACCCAGAAGCGTGATATTTGGCTGATAGGTTCCTAGGATAAAGCCTGATAAAGTTTGCGAAAAGTATTTGTCAATACCTTTGAAAGACTTCTTCTAATTAAACAATTAAAGGCCAAGAAGTTTGATATTTGACTGGATGGTTCTTATAAAGGATGAAGCCTGACAACATTTGATAAAATATATGCCCTTGACCCATATTCAAGGTCAGAGGGGTCTATTTTGTTAAAAGCTTTAAATGACTACCTGTATTTCTGATTTACCAAAAGGCCCAGAAACATGATATTTGGCTGATAGGTTCATGACATGAAGCCCTACAAGGGTTTGTTTTAATTTGTCTCCTTGCAAAGGAAGTTATTTGTGGATGATAAACAGTGTTTAGCTTTGAGTGGTTTATGCTTCCAATTTGAAATTGGTGTTAAACAATTGAGTACAACCGATTGAATCTCAAGCAATTTGTACTTGTGATGAACATTAAATACCAAGTGAGCAATGCAGGCCCATTGGGCCTCTTGTTTTGTGTTATATCTCCATAACATAAAAAAGATATTCAAGTTAATCCTTAAATAAACAAGACCATATTTAAACAAAGAAAACCACTCCTTTTACGCCATCATGTGGCTGTGGCGAATGAACTTTTAAAAAATGCAAAAGAATGAAGTGACGAAAATGCATAGAACAAGTACATTCAGCTTAACGCTATTATAAAAAGACACCATGTAAGCGTTAAAAGTTTCTTTCGTAATATGGAAATATCGTGTTTGTTGAAGGTAAATTTAATCTACAGATGTATATGTGATCCCTGTCACTCTGGTAAAATACAAACTTCATCCAACTGATTGTTTTGGCTTGGAGAAATTCTTTTAAATCAATCGGTGTCAGAAAAATACAGCAGACGTTCCGGGTGAGATCCGTAACGGACATACTGAAATATCAATTACCACGGTCACATACCTGTCGCATTGTGCCAAGAAAAAGACTATAACGACTGTGGTAACCGGTTACATAATTTATACAAACGTATAAGTTAACTTTAAAGAAGATAATAGAAGAGTATTGACAAAAGAATTAGACAACAGGCTATGCCTTTATCGGTCTTCTTCTATGTCCGGTAGCTAGAATGTTGTAATTAGTTTTCCTCTCACACACATGTACATCTACACCCACACCCACACCCACACCAGCGTATGTGTAATACTTATTGTTTATGGTTGCCTGAATTATAATAATCATAACAATACATGAATATTCATTAATATAATTTGGAAATTATCTAGCATGTATAAGTAATGAAACGTTTTGATGATTTAATATAAGAGTCAACATGTATAAGAATAGTATTTTTAATTGGTCATATTCATTACTAATACCATATAATAAACAGTGCAGATTTACGTATCCTAATATATTATAGATAGTGGTAATATAATGCCTAATGTTTGAATACAGAGGACATTGAAAGAAAAAATGTATTAGATCTTCCCTCTGTGCACCACATACACTGGAAGCGTCATCAATCAGATGGTCTTGTAACTTATCAAAGTTAAGATCACTTTTAAATTTCTTAGCTGACATAAAATAATGTTAAGTTTCTTCGAAAGATGAGATAGAATCTCGTACAATGCTATCAAGGGCTTTCCATTTAACCATTGTAGAAGGGAAGAAGCTATTCAAATAATTAGTAGTTCTTGTCTGTGGTATATTAAAGAGTCTGTTATTTCTGAAGGTATAGTTATTATTTACATTTATTAACGGTTGAATGATATCATGGAGATAAGCTGGAGTGTAATTATTTAGAAGCTTAGACATCAATGTTAGTTTTTGATTTTGCCTTCGTGTGTGTAATGTTTAAAGTTGTGTTTCAGTATACAGAATATGATGAGATGTACCTCGTCTGAGTCAAGTGATAATACGCATAGCTTTTAGTTGAACTGATTCTAAAAGATCTGATTCAGATTTGGAACAATTATCCCATACTATATCAGAATATTCTAATACAGGTCTTATATAAGAGACATATAATGTTTTTAATGTATTCCTACCAACTGTAATGTATTCCTACCAACTGTAGTTTTTAAAAGCCTAAGATAAGAATACTTAGTCTAGAATTAGCTTTTTTATGAAAATTTGAAATGAGATCTGCCCATATTCCTTTCTTGTTAATAGTTAGTCCTTACTGATTATGGTGCTCATGTTGTGCAATTTGCATATTGTTAAATAGAAAAGGATGATTGTTAATGTGTCTACGAGTGGAGTTAATAGCTACAGGATCTGCCATGGCTTTGACCATTCAGAGATTGATTCGAGACAATCATTAAGCATGTAAGTAGGAGCTGTAGGGTCATACTTATTATTTGCCATAACATAGAGAGAGGTATCATCTGCAAAGAGTTTTATATGAGAGGTTACATTGTAAGAAATACATGTATCATTAATAAAAAGAATAAAGAGAAAGGGACCAAGGACAGATCCTTGAGGAACCCCTGTAGGAATATGTTTGTCCTAGGTTTCTAACCTTCAAAGATAACGTTTTGTTTTCTGTCAGATAAATAAGCTTTAAACCAATCATATAGTTTACCTTCAATACCATATTTTTTTAGTTTATATAATAGACCCAAATGCTATACACGATCAAATGCTTTACTTATGTCACCGAAAGCAAAACGCAAATCTTTACCTTGGTCTAAATTACTACTTATAGTATTATAGATATCACTTAGTTGGTAAGTATTGGAGTCTTTGGGTTGAAATCCTGACTGATGTTCACTTAACATATTGTGACTTGAAATATAATTAAACGTATGTTTAAAAAAAAATATTTTTTTAATCATTTTGATAAAAATAGATGTAATGGCAATAGGTCTATAATTATTGAGATCACTGATATCTTCTTTACCTTTATAGAGAGCAGTAACATTAGCAGTCTTTAGTACATCAGGTATTTTATCATTAGGTAATGGTATATTAAATAATAGTTTGAGTGGGTATACTAAAGAAGAAATGTTCTTTACAATCATAGGTATCATATCATCAGGACCATCTAGTTTGTTTTTATTAATAATGTCAAATTGGTCAATTATATCTTGTTCAGTTATTTTAATCATAGAAAATACAAATGGACATAAGGGAGGTAAGTCAGGTACGTTTTGTGGGTTAGTATCAGTAATATCAGAGGCAATGTTGGTAAAGAAGTTATTGAGTGCTTCAGCTTTATCTTGTGGATGGATTAAAATGTCATTGTTAGATTTCAGAGGATAAAAAATAGTGCTAGTATTAGTCATTTTTCCTATAGATTTCAGTATCTGCCATCATTTTTTTGGATACATTGATTTGATAGCCAGACAATTTTGAAGTTTCTTAAAGTAATTCTCTTTAGATTGCCGAATAAGTGTTATAGTGTCATTGCGACAAGTTCTAAATTTTGCCCAATCATGTTCCCTATTCTATTTTTAGTTATCTTATGTAATCTATTCTTATGTCCTAATTTAAGCCGAATTTCACCAGTCATCCAAGGTTTGTCATCAGGATGGATAGTAATCGTTTTATGAGGTATATGGGAGTTAGTAGCAGAGTTTATTTTGTTTATAACAGTGGAATATATTGCATTTATGCCAGTAGTGTTATTGATTAAGGAATCCCGATCATTACTAAGTAGTTCATTATTAATAGCATACCAATTAGCTTCACTGAATTTGTATACATGTTTCTTGACTGGTTTGTTTTTTAATGTTTTAAAACAAATGTTAACAATAATGGGGCAGTGATTTACTATAGAGAGGGGAAAGTGCTTGTGTTGTGTTAAAAACGTTAACATTATTAGTAATAAATACATCATTTAGGGAAGCAGTAGTGTTTGTAATGCGTGTTGGTGATTGTATTAAGTTTTTTTTAAAGATATCTAGTAATTAACCTTGCAAGATGTGAATAAGGTTTCATTGTTATAAGGTCAACATTTGTGTCACCAGTAATAATGATATTAAGATAAGTATTAGAAAGATTATCCAAATGTTATCAAGTTTATTCCAGTAATTAATCATTGTATTAGGAGGTCTATTAAGGCAGCAGAGAAGTATTTTTTTGTTAGAAGTGTTATTTCTATGTCTTCAGTTTCAAGATCAGTTCTGTGATTTATTAAGAGGTTGTTTTTAGTATATATCATAAAACCACCACGTTGTTGTGATAGTATATACGATATTAGTTGGGATGTGATTTAATTTGCAAGTCTCATTGAGCTATTTCATTACTCATGTGAGTTTGAGGACATATATATAAGAGTATACAGTAATATTAACTTCAGTTATCGGGCAGGTTATAGATTATTAATGGTGTAAGGGAGATAACCTATTCAATAAGTAACCTTTACATTAAAAATGCTATTATTGAGCAATATCTGGCTGAATTGCAAGAAATAAAGCAGATATCATAAGTATACAATAGTTCCATTATCAGAATTAATACAAAAAGAAATATGTGTAGGTAACCAATGACAAATATGATATGGAGCTAAATACCTTAAGAAAAACCAAGAAAACAAAAACAAAAAGATTTATCTAAAGCAGACACAGGGATCATAACAAAAAGCACATAAATATGAAAAAAGAATCAATAAGTAATATAAGTTAAAAAATAAAATAAAACATAAATGTAAGAACAGAAGCAAGACATGAAAATCAAGCAAATTAAGCTACACAAGCAAAATAGATATTGGTTGCTGATAATATGTTTTCACTTTATATAGTATACTATACATGTATATAGAGCATAGACCAGATATAGACAAGTGGCTTGCTCGCAAGTTATTAACTAAGCAAAAAGGTTATTCAAAGGCATTTACATGCAATGATGTCAGATATGAATAATTAACTAACTTTGCGAAAATAATTGATTGATTGCAATTATATTGATACAAATATTATATCATATATAACATGGATTAGGTTTCAAACTATAGTTAATGACAACTTATTGAGCTAATAATTATGGTAACGGATTTACATCATTAGCTTAGCTATTGTAGTTATAGATAATGTGTTAAAGTTGAATAAATATAGGGAAAGTAAATGAGCAACAAGATTCATCAAAGCAAATTGAAAGAACAAATCAAAATAAGCACATGAGCATATAAAATGTAACGATGTAAGAATTCATGCATTACAATGTACATGAATAATCAAGCTAAACAAGCAAAACGAAAAATTTGGCACTCATAATATATTTATATAATATTAACAGATCAAACCTATTGTACGGTAGCTATAGGTAAATATAAATGAATTATTTCATAATAGAATAAGCACTATAAGACTACTTCCAATAAATTAAATTTCACATAAAGTTACCGCAATGAAAACTAAACTTCTTTTGTAGGCAACAAGCAACTCGGTATACCTACTGCACAACAATAAATGGCTCCATTGCTTACATGTTCCTTATATGAAAATATAGAATAATTATTGTCACAATCCAAGATCAAGGGGATATTAATATGTTAAAGTACATGTACAGGTAACTATATGTTGGAAAATTATATCTGATGATCAAATTAACAGATTAAACCGTTCAAACTAAACATGGTATATACACATACACGTGTCAACACTATATAAATATATTCACAGTTGAACTGGTACACGAGCAGTGATATAGTGAATTATTGGTTCATCACTGATCAATGTGAATGGAAATCATTTGTAGAATTGAAATACACAATTATAGATTTACATATCCCCCTTCTTCAGCATAGTAAACTTTGACTGCGTATAAATTAGCGTACACGTCGTCGGATTGATACTTTTTTTTCAAATACATATTGTATGGCGCCGTCCACGCTTCAGCGAGATAACAGTTTAATGACAACCAATCCTTGGGTCATTCACCATCTAGATACATGGAACGTATTCAGAATCCAGTATGTATAATTATACAACAGAAGATTGCTTACAAATTTCTTATTCCATGTATACACATTCAAATTTCTTTGGCGGTAACGTCAACAATCCGGCTTCGTTCTGGTCGCGTCACCCAATGAATGTTGTAAACGAATAGAAAAGTTAGAAGGGCTTCCCGCATTGCTTAATTTAAAAGTTAAATCCCATGCAAGGGAAAAAAAGTGTTGCTCACTGTGTATTTACTAAATTTATTTATATATCGATGTTAATTCAATGGAACTATATTGTCCTAGCAACCACGGCTCCCGTAGTTACCATCGTTTCGACTTTTTTTCTGCGTTGTGTATCATTTTAACATTTTCTTTATGTAAATAGAAGATTGACCTTCATTTTGATGGCGTATACGGTAGTATGAACGCATTTGGCAGCGAACATATTCTGTAAGGAGCAGTAGCATTCGGTTTATGGACTCTGTCACCAGAGCGAGTACCATTGAACTGATGGCAGCAAAGTACCCGTTACATTTACTTTGGGCTTCAAGAATTTCTCAAGTTCATTGTCGCGAGCCACCTGAACAATGTTTTCCTGTAGCGTTTTGACCATTATACTGCCATCATAGGTCCAGCAGCTGAGGATTTGTTTTTGGCTTTAACAAGATCCCTTGTTTTCTTGAACAATGCTGCTCTTTGTTTTGTCAAGGTTTAATTAATGAAGACTCTACAACTGTTGTTTTTCAGAGAAGAGTTATATCGTTTCAGATTCTTTTTATTACTAAACACAAAAGCTCTGTCCCTATAGCTGGCAAAACGCACTACAATATTTCTGGGCTGGGGATGCTGGTTCTTGGTGGGGTGTAAGACACGACGGTTATCTCTTTAGGTCCTGACAATCTTGTGGAGTTCTAACGCTTGACCGACAGGTTGAAGGACATATTTGTTGATAACGTTGCGAATTCACTTATCAGTGTCTTCTCCTTGCTGCTCTGGGATACCAGAGAGTTTGAAGGGAGATCTGATTTTGCATAGCCTCAATCATGGGAAGTAACGACTCTGTTATGGCAGTCTTGAATATAGTATGACCAAGTATCATGTCAACAGCACGTCTCGTTGTTATCTCATCATCAGATATGCTCCTAAGTAATATATCAAGATCATTTAGAACTAGATCGTCATCAGGTTACATGGGTGAGATTAATACCAGGTGAGCTATGCAGGCCCATTATACTTACTGTCCAAATTTGTCGTTCACATTAAAATATGTTGCAATACAAGAATATCTATCTGTATAATCATTCAAAACATGCTTTGATCCATGAGACACCATCAACCTAGATATGCTTGCATGCTCTCTTTATCATACACATTACAATACACTCTCGTCGCTTGAAAACATCTTAATCTTGATGTGGTCGTTATGGCTTTAGTTTGCAAGCTTGCTAGTTTGCAAAATTTGACAGACATCTATTTCATTTCACAAAGATTTTATTGAACTAAATTCAAAGGGATTGGGCAGCAGGCTGAAGCCTATATAAGCCCTCTCCCGATGGTGCACAATGGACTGTTTAATATATACAGTAGATATGATATTATACAATTCTTATTATAAACATCTTAATCTTGATGTGGTTGTTATGGCTTTAGTTTGCTAGTTTGCAAAATTTTACAGACATCTATATGCTTTAGTGATCATGATACAATCACGTTTTCAGTCTATGCAATCTATTTTTTTGTATTTCAGTTTTGTTATAAAAGAATACATTTGTTAGCTGAAGCCTACCAAATTTATACAATTATGAAATCAACTAATCGAAATAAAAATTGCTTGTGAACTTTAAATGCCATTATACACTGTGGTAACATGATGTCATCATTATGTTCTCATCGCCATTTTGTTGTTAGGTTCAAGTCTCCTGGAAACAGCTTGAATATTAACACGTGTTCATTCGACGTCTCAGATTGCAGCCGTCAATTCAACGAATAGAAATATTTCACTCGGACTAAAGTTTTCGTTATAATTATTACATAAGCAAGACACTTATTTTAGTAGATTTTTTATGTTTCTCTTGTATTGCCATTGTGAATGCCTATGTCTCTTGGTTTATTACAACCTTAAATATTTTGGAAGATTTCGCAAAAGTATCAGGACTTAAGATAAACACTGCAAAAACTCAGGCAGTATGGATTGGGGCAAGACGGGTTTGTAGGTTGGAACTTCTACCAGAAGGAAAACTATGGAATCACCAGGGCATTCTTAAACTGCTTGGAATGAAATACAATTTTCATAAAACGGATATATTTAAGATAATTATAACCTAAACAAATTAAGATTTGTTAATATTTTATTGAAAGATTGGTCCTTCCTAAATGTGTCTTACTTACGAAGAGTAACTGTTATACGAACTCTAGCGTTGCCTATTTTTATCCAGACGTTCACTGTTCTTCCTGACTCATCTTCATATATTATATAACCGAATAATATATTTTATTTTGTAGGGCGGAAAGCCAGACAGAATCAAGAGAACTCTTATGTATACTGATTATCATGATGGCGGACTACGCCTACCACATGTTCAAACTTTTTATTATCAGAAGTTCTTTTTACACAACCAATATTTTTTTTCCATGTGACGTTTCGATGTCTAGTACGATATGTACACTGCCACCTTTATCAGACAAATGACCAGTGAAGCGTATGCACACAAAAGAGCAAAATGTGTACGAGTTGTCCATAAAATCGATGTCGATTTCGGCTACGCAGGAAATGTACGTTCAATAGTTGTTATATGTGTACCGAAATGACTCATTTCAGCTACCCTTTGATATCACTTGGTTATAGATGTGCGAGAGTCTTTGAGCCCCCTCGTCTCGATTTAGAACTAGCCCACGGCAGCGTATCCAGATGGCGTCCTTTATCTGCCGCTTGAACAGATTGCTCTCTTTGTCAAAAACTTTGGAGTTGTCCCAGTCAAGCACATGGTTTTTCTGTGTGGATTGGTCTGTGATTGCCTTTTCATTTATCTGGGACTCCGACTTTTTCTTTCTGGTTTGGTGATTTTTACACCTTCTTGGGTTTCTGTGTCTTTCCGGTGTTTACCAAGGCGAACCCAAAACCGCCTTCCAGTTTCTCCAATATACGACGAATCGCAGTTTTTGCATCCGGTATTGTATACGCCGGCATTCTGTGGTGTTTTTTTTAGGTGTTTTAACCTTAGGGTGTACAATATACTAGGATATTGCAAAGCGTCTTGTGGGGTTTCATGACTGTTGATATGCCATGACCGCAATATATCCTCTGGATGGTTTCGGATATATAATAA
Organism: Crassadoma gigantea; assembly: GCA_032360845.1. NCBI lineage: Eukaryota > Metazoa > Mollusca > Bivalvia > Pectinida > Pectinidae > Crassadoma > Crassadoma gigantea. The sequence continues at coordinate 15,893 of JAULCA010059434.1, forward strand.
TACGGGATAACCACTTGACCTTTGGTTTTGTTCTTATCCTTGATTGGCCTTTTCTTGTTCTTTTCCTTACTTTGACACTGTTTTTGTACCCGTTTTCGGGCCCATTCCGGATATACACAAGTTCTTGTGTTTTTCCTGTTGTTCTGTGACTATTGTATCACATCTGTTGAGCAATTTGCGTATGACGCTTATCTTTTGGTGTAAAGGATGATGAGATTTGAAGTCCGGCGATTGGTCCGTATGGGTCTTTTTTATAGATCTAATCTTTATGATAACTGTCAAATAGTTTCTTCTTAATTGGGTGGTTACGGCGGAAGTTTGCAAGAATTCTGAATGACATCTACATGTATATGCTTGGATGCTTAAAGAGCTTAAAATTAAGGCGTTAAATTCAAACATACCTGGTGAATCGTATTATGACGATACGATCACTTTTACAGTCCATGCAATCTAATGTTCTGTATTTCAATTTTGTTATAAAAGAAAACAGTTTTTGCTGAAACTCATCATTAAGTTGTCAAATCGACTAGTCCAAATAGGAATGGACTTGTGAACTTTTCAACGCTATGGTTTCGTGGCGTCGTTATTGCGTTTTCGATGTCATTTTATGATAAAGTTCCGGGAAACAGCTTGAATATTAATGCATGTGTCCATTTGACGTCTCAGGTTGCATCTATTTATATCTATATGCTCGACGTTCATTGAGCGCATCCCAGGGTTTTACCACATGGATTTGAGGATTTGTTGCAGCTATATTTACATCTCAACTAAGGTGTTTAGAGTGAATTTACACGGTTTAGGGGTTTAGATCAATTTTCGACCAAATGCCATCCCAACGATGATAATATACGAGTTATTTTATCATCTTTGGGGTTGGCTTTTTATCGAAAGTTGATCGAAACCCCACAACCGTGTAAAATTATTTAGTTTAAACCACGGAATTAGACTATCTAAGACCGTGGTTTAAACAAAAATGTACATATATGAAAAATTACTCAAGTACAACACTTTAGTTTAAGGCCAAATATACACTGTAGCTGTATCAAATGTTCATGTCCCTGTGGGTTATGTCACATCGCTTGGAAATTAAAGCTAGCTTGCCATAAAGGGTCCCACTTTGGTTGTTCTTTTATACTGAATATACATGTATATATTAGATCGCGGATCGGTGGTATATCGATCTTAATACCTGGGTTCGAATCGCTGATTTTTTTACATTGAAAATACTGTTGTTGTTTATATTTTGATTATTTCGTCTTTATTATTTCTCATAAAAGTCTCGGAAGGTATCTTTTTCATTTCATATACATTTTCCAACAGTTTCCAACACTTAACCACAGTTTACCTTACACCGGGCAGCATATATTGTTACTCAAGTTGTATTTGCCCGGCCTCATATTTTTACTCAACAACAACGTTAACGTCTGTAACGTTAGTGCAGGCAAATTCGTCACATGACAAAGGGTTTTGGTTAATATTTTGTCAAAAAATGTATGTATCAAAA
>JAULCA010059545.1:0-17395 GCA_032360845.1 Crassadoma gigantea
ATAATGACACCTCTATTGTTTTCCAGTGTTTATATAATTCCTTTGATCAGAAAAAAGTGGGAGAAAGGAGAACAAACCTTCGGTGGAGTTGACCAGTGCTTATGCAAATTTCAGGATTTTACTTCTATTTAACCAATCACATGTTAGTATTTTTTAAAAATGAAATGTGTACCTCTTGATGAGACTGACATATAAATAGATATATGTACACGGATCATGTGTAATTAAGTTTATTATAAATTACATCGCCATCTGTTCAACTTACATGTGCTCAACTGGAATGGCTTTATATTTCGATCAAGTTTCAAAATGATAACTCTAGATGGGAAAAAGTAAATCTTTTATATATGGCTTGATATTGATTCAATTTACTGATTAGTAACCTGACCGAAAAAGAAAACTATTCCTTGAATAGGCAATACATGCCAATATCTTACAATGTGCATTATTGATTCTGGGATCTAAGATCGCGGATCAAGTCATACAAGTTTGAATTCTGGAGTATTTCCAAGATTTTCTTCATGGACAGCGCTATCTCTGGTCGATGACTAAATGCCAGGTATTTTGGTTCTTCTTTTTGCTTTGCAAAGGACGCATCAGGCAAGCAGCCTAGGTACACCCCTTGAACTAAAATACCTTTGGAATTGACACACCAACAGGGTGAACCAGAATATCCTCTCTCAAAAAGTTCTGTGCACTTAAAAGGTGTAAGACCTTTATAACCGTCTAAGTCGGAAAATTGTTGATTTATTTTCTTAAGTTGACCTTGGTCAGATTTCCTACGTAACCACCAATATTTGGAGTCTTCAAAGGAATGCTCATCGAAAACTGGACACCACGTTGCTATAGCAGCATTGCTGATGTCCTGATTTGCTTTACATCCAACCAGGTGCCATGAGTTGTCAATACCATGGAAGTCAAGTTGAAGGGGCTCTGGGAAGTTGGAATCAGTTGATGCCTTCAGCATCAATAGGATAACGTCATGCTCCTGGCTCATGAATGGAATGTCCATCTCAAAATGAAACGTTTCTGTTTCTTGTCCGCGCTTCTCACTGAGAAAGTCAATGCTCACTGTTTCCCACATCTTGACTACCTCTTTTTTGTTTTCTGTGAAGTTTAAAAATTAAAATCGTAAATATACATTTAAGATATTGTAAGGAAATACTTTCCAACCACCCGATACCACTCTGTCAAGCTCCATAGCATATTTATATATTCATCAAGATTGCCACTTTGACATTGATCAGAGGAAACTGAAAATGTACAAGAGAAATTAGTTCAAGTACATACAAAATAAATGTGTACATTTCTGAATGACATTTGAAAAAAAAAATCATAAGGAGCAGCATTGCTATGCTTAAAAATAGGAGATCTAGGGCAACTTGGCGTGACCACCATCAAATCTTCATCAGTTTTAGGTAAAATTGGTATTGCATGGTCTTCCTTTTTCCTAAATCTCGGCAAGACAGCCATTTTCTTCTCATATAGCCCAAAGCAATACATTTATGACGGGAAACAAGGAAGAACATACTTTTAAGAAATAAGATTTCAGAATAATTTGGACACTGTATTCTAATACAAAGTGGTTAACAAGTTTCAGTAGTCAAATTCATTACGCTTTGCCTGGACACTTACTTTTCTTTCAAACCCACTGAAAATGAAATATGCTAAACTACGGAACAGGAAAAAGATGTTTAAGAAATGTTATACATTAGTTTACTGAGAAGCTTAAAATATATATGCACTACTGAAGATCCAGGAAGATCTTAAACACAGAATATCAAAAAAGGTCCACACAATACTGTTGGATTGCAAACGATAGCAATCTCTAACAGTCGAATTAAATATGTCTGCATTGCAGGAGCTATCTTTGTTATGTATGTACATATGCAAAATAATGTAACTTCAACAAGAAGCCTAATGGGCCTGTATACATATTGTTCACATGTAATTCATCTTTTCATCAAGATCACAGTGAAATTTATTTAAATAGGCTTAATAGCACTACACTACAAATAATGGATATTTTGTTAGAAGGTTTTATTTCTAAATGCCAGACAAGTTTTGGTTAAGTTCCATATTTTCTGAAAATTTGACCTTTAAAGTCAGTGAAGGTCATACACGTGTATTTATATCTCCCATTTCATAGCAAGCATTGCACTGTTAAACTAAACGCCAAGTATTAGGGCCCTAAGCGCTTGGTTATTCAGAAGTTGTTCGTATGTTTAAAAATGATTGACTCCTGTGTATTGGAGAGTTGGTCAAGGTTATTAATTTGAACAAATTTAACAGACAAGCCATTCATCCTAGCAAGGGGCCAAGGTCATTCAGTTGAAAAGGTTTGATTGTCTTTCAGTCAAACATATTAAATTTACCATATAACCTAATCGAGGAACTAATTCCCTAGGATCAATGCCAGGAACCAATCCTGACGACATGATCATGTTCAATGCCCATCAACTACTTGGTATGTAGGGTGGTCGGGTGGCATAGTAGAAAAATTAAAAAAACTAAATATACAACATCTGATATAGAGCCCTATCTAGCTTACATAAGCCACTCTAAAGTGCTTTACAGTACACAGATATACAATTAATACATCCATCCTAGACCAATTTATACTCCACCTGGATTGTTGGAGTTGTGTGGGCAAATGAAAAACACTTTCTCTGAATATCCATGCATAGGCCCACTTCGGGGATCGGACCCCGGCCAGCTGCGTGAAAGGTCGGTGTGTTAACCACTCCACCAATCCCCCCATTGCAAAGAGCCTTTCACCAAAGCAGCTGGGGTTCGATTCCCCGATTTGACATGAAAAGATATGTGGTTACCTCCCTGACCATGTGGGTTTTCTCCAGGTACTCCAGTTTCCCACCACAGTAGGACCCCCTGTTTGCTAACATTCAGGCCAACAATAGTGATTCATATAAGTTGAAATAACTTGTATCATAATTGTTGTAAAACAAAGTTTAAATTATATTAACTATGTAGATATAGATGACAGATCTCAACCAATTTTATGTTAATATCCAGAAACTAAGATTCCTATAGCAGGACCAGACCCCAGGACAATCTAAGTGACGTGTATTAATCAGTACATAAGTAATTATAGAAAGGGAATCCCATTCATTTTCATGTTTTGAACGAGGTTCTACATCTCCTTGGAAGGGACCAACAGAATACCCATTCCTGGTAAAATTGATGTATTTGTTTCAAAGTATCCAGTATGTGTATACAATGTACATTGGTTTTTGGGTTGGTCTCACTTGTTTTCAATTATTTACTCCATTACCCTCACCAGGCCTTACCCCTGGGTTGGGACGAGTCCCCGAGTAAAATATTGTAGCGTTAATGCATTTTCCTTTTTATATCAAGTATACAAGCACATGTATAAACAGTTATAGGGATATCAACCTTTTGAGTTAAAACTCAAATTTTGTTATTGGTCTCTGTCCATTTGATGGGGAAAGAACCCTGGAATGTATATACATTTCTTTGTGTCCAGCTTTGTATATACTTGTGGTGTTATGGTATGTATGGTGGAAATCTTGAACATTTCAAGTTATGGCCTAATTTCTCTAACGGACATCACCCAAATATGGGAACAAAACCAAAGACAAATTCTGGTAGGATAAATGTGTTAGTGAAATGATGTTGAGTAAACGTTTATGTGCGTAAAAGATGTACACTAATTAGGTTGCCTTGCAATCGTCAGCTGTAGGGAATTTCCCTTTAGCTCAGCAGTAGAGCATCACACTGGAGAGCCAAGGGTCGCGGGTTCGAGTCCCAGCGATGGCACTATCTTTATCACTATTTCTCGTCCTATTACAGGTGGAAAGAGGGCGGAAATGCCAACTTTTTCCAAGCTATGCATAATTTCTTGTTTTGGGCCATTCTACACTCTCCTAATAAGTCCCCCTAGCTTGAGGATGCTTTCTACATCTTTGGTTTAAATCTCTTCATAGGTACTAAATGAGAAGGATTTTATAAGTATATCTATTTCCATTATACGTGTACCTCACTTTTCTGCCCCTAGTATTGCTATACCTTTAACTCATTAAAAATGAAGACTCCTTTGGCCAAGGATGCTGTGGATTAGATTTGCTTTGAATCCTTTCATTAGTACAGATTGTAAAATTGTCATTTGTTTAAAAAAAAATATATATCATACAAATACTGGGACCGAAATAAACAAGCAAATTGATGGAATTTATATCCCCCGCTTTCCTGACATGTTGTAAGCATTTTTTAGGTTAGGAGTTAACATGTCATTATAGCTCGAAAGAATGGTAAATTCTGTTGAGCCAAAATGCCATTACCAAACCCTACCACGAATTTCGCTGAGCCCTTAATACATTGAATCCTGTTCCTAAGTTTGAAGACTTTTGGAAATATTTGGGAGAGGTATTAAATGGCAAATAACAATGTTTTTCGTAAATCAAGGGACGATAACTCTGTTACAAAGTTTAATGATAATCGGATAATATTTATGGGAGTTATTGTACGGAAACAGCAGAAAACAAATTTTTTGTTAATTAAGGGGCCATAACTCTTTCAAATAACATCCAGTTAAAGTGGCAATCGAACTTGGCTTAGCCCTCGTAAGGCATTTAACCTTCTTATCAAGTTTGAAGAAAATCTGTTAACAACTGTTCCAGTTATTTCAGGGAATTCCAGTTATTTCAGGGAAATGAAGAGTGACAGACGAACGGACGGACAAACCCAAATTAATATCCCCCATTTCAGTGAAAGCGGGGGATAAAGATTATGTATGTAAGGCATAAATATGCGACCGCCCCTGGAAAAATGATCAAAATGCAAAAGTATCATTGACATTTTTTATTAGAAATTTATTTTTATGGTGAATCAAGGTGCAATATATTCTGTTACTTATTAGATATGAGGATCTGTAAAGTGTTTGACTGACAGCCTAAGTGACTGTCAAGGTCTGGAAATAAATAGGAGGCAATGATTCTGTTGACCTGTTCTAATGGTTAGAAATAAATTGATGAAGTTTTAAAAACACATTTTGACTTACCTTCCCAAATATTAAATCCTAGGTCATCAAAAGTTACATCAAACAGACATTTTTATTTTAATGTTGGCCTGGGTAATTAACAAAACTTGGAAGATTCATGCTTTTTTGATAATGTTTTGCTGGTTGATGTAATTATTTATAATTAATGTTGAGGATTATTGATTAATATTGTAAAAAGTTGGTTCTTCTCTAACAAAACTGCATGGATAGAAATCCAGACAGAAAACATGAATGCATATTGTAAATGTAGTCTTATAAAATCATTAGAAATATCAATATAGTACAGAGTGAGGAAATTAAATTGTAGTATTGTTTGATGTCTACAAAGAACATAAAAAATCAATCAATTTGATCAAATTTCAAGTTCTGCAGCTGTGTATGAATACACACCATACCCAATATCTAGTGAATACGTTTCCCCTTAAATGCTTTTTGCATAGTGTTCTATTTGTCATTATCAGTATTTGTACAGGTCAAAATGAATAAGAAAAAATCAATCAAGTAATTGATCAATGAACTTAACTAATTTTTTCTAAGTACCTTCTTAAACAAGATGGTTTGTATTGCTCACCTGGATATTTAAGAATTCATGGCAAAATTTTCTAAATAAAGTGATATTGTAAATAAAACTCCAGACCATGGCTCGACCATTGTAAACATATGTTTGTTAAGGTTCCGTGTCTACATTTATTCAACCATATGGTCATCTGTATCAATGAGAATTATAAATATAACTACCAGCTCATTAACAATGAAACAAGGTTCATCAATAATGTCATCATTTCAAAATCGTCAAAATCGACAGAGTATGACATTTCTGTTATTAAAATAAGACTTTTGATAAAGAAGTTTGTTTTTTCTCAGAAGGACTTTAATTTCTAAAGATTAAAACATTGGTAATGTTGAGAAAACTGGGTTAATACATGAGATTCCAAAGTGTCTACAATCTGTGCCAGTTATGGAGGGCAAATTATTATCTGTGGTTATAGGGCCTTTGCAATCAGCCAACATCTTTCTCAAATGCTTTGGAAGCATACAGCCAGGGCTGCCATCTCGGCGCTCACATCTACGATTCTACAAATCTAGCACTGCCCTATCACATACTCAATTGCAGCTGTGTAGACTGGAACAAGCAGAGTAAAGTATCTTGCTCAAAGATACAACACAGTGCCGTGCCATACCCTCACTTGAACCTTCAACCCCTCGGTGTCCTACCACTAGACTTCCATGTCTCCTTTAACGCAGGTGACTTGGTAGGCATACATATATAAGCTACTGGATAAACAACTTTAAATCAGCTATAAATGAGCATTGTTAGCCGGCAGTTGGTGAATAGTTGAGAGCCAACAATTCACAAAATTTCACTTGATACCTGCCCATGTTGCACTCTGCTTACAGCACATGGTATTATCAGTATATCTACAAGTTTACACATTTTTTGCTGCATCTAAACCTGCAATATTGAGACATTTGTCCGCTTTTTTTGTAGGAGTTCCCAGGATTCATCCTTGGGGAAACGCTTAAATATTTTTGTGAAAAAATTTGCTGTTCTTTATTAATATTTTTGATGTATATTTTTTGTAATACATGTATAAAGTTAGTCTTTGCCACTTGTATATCTTGAAAAAGGAATGAGTTGCTCAGAAAATTTGATTTCATTTTGAAACCACTGTCGACATCTCATTATGTATTTTATAAATACACAAACACTAGAACACTAAATGATATTTTTCAAAGCAAAAAGTTCCTATTTCAGAACATAAAATAGATTTGGTTTTGCCATTGGAATATCATAATTGTATATTTGTTTGTTCGAGTGTTACATCCTATTGACAGCTATGACCATTTAAAGATGTGCCAGGTTTTGGTGGTGGAAGAAAGCTGGAGTTCCCAGAGAAAAACCACCAACCTACGGCCAGTACCTAGCGGCTGCCTCAAGTAGGCCTCAAACATGCGACCCACTTGTGGAGGGCTAGTGGAAGCAGAATGTCAGACGACTTAACCACTTACAAGAGACAGACAATGACTAACAAGATGTAACATAAAACAATAAGAAAATATTTATATAATAATAATACAAACCAGGATCTCCATTTACTTTCTGCCTTCTATCAAGTAGTGCTAGAGTAAAGAAAAATTAAAAAAAAACATCACTGTATATAACAACGCACAACTGCACAGGACACAATTCCACAATTTCATAATCGTCACTATTGATGGAGGAATTTTTCTAGACGAAGATGAAGAAAGCAGGCAGAACATACTTATGATTGTAGACTTGTATTTTGTTTATTTTAATTATAACCTTCACAAAGACAATTATATTTTTAACTTTAAGTTTTAATTACATGATACTGTAAATGTACCCACACAAAACCTTAAGAATAAATATGGAGCAAGTACTGATTGATACTACTTCTATACCAATTCTGATAATTCCAATTATCTGTGCATACATAATAACATCAAAGTAACTTAAAAAGTGCAAAATTCCAACTTGCCTCCTAATTTTAATTCTCCTGCTTTTGTTTGCCAGTAGCCGATCTTCTCCCCGTTGAAATATTCAGCTTCCTCGTCGCTAAAACCGATATTTTCTAGCAGATTCTGTTCTTTTGCTTGATCTTTTCCGCATCCTTTCAATAAGGTGTATATCATGTGATCTGTTGGAAAAAATATTTGGCTAATCCTTATATCATATCCATATAAGATTTTTCATGCCCAGCAATTTTATGTAATGGTTATGGGGTGGGGGTCACAACTGTTTCCAAAGTGTGACTCAGAAACTAGGTCCCTAGGGTTGTGGCCAGATACCAGGATCAATTCTAATATCATGACAGCATTCGTTTCTGTATGCCCAACAAATGTATAATACTGTATATATAGTTTTAGGGTGGGGATCTTAACAATTTCAAAGGTATGACCCAGGGGTTAAGTCTCCAAGGTGGGGCAGACCCTGGAGTCAATTCTTATACCATGACTGCATTCGTATCTTAATGCCCAGCATTTGTATATACAGTTTTGGGGTTGGGATCTAAACTATTTCAAAGTTATAACCCAGAGACTAGGGTCTTCAGGGTGGGGCTAGACCCCTGAGCAAACCTGGAAGCATATGTGCATTTTCCTCTGTATATATGATTAAAGGGTGGGGATCTCAACCATTTCCAAGCAACAAACTATTTTTGACCCAACCCTTTAGCAAAGGGGTCAGCCCCACTACCTTGTAAAATTTGAATCCATGCCTCCCATAAATGCTTCCAACCAAATATGATTGATATCCAGTGCAGAATTAATTTATAGCAATAAACTGTATTGCCAAATAGCCAACTTTGGGCCCGCCCCTCAGCCCCCTTGGGGGTCAGCCCCACCATTTGTACAATTTTGAATCCCCAACACTTATGAATGCTTCTGACCAAATATGATTATTCAGTGCAGAGTTCTAAAGGAGAATTCATTATAATTTTCAGCCAAATTACTCCCTTTTGGCCCCGACCCACAGCCCCTGGAGGGTCAGCTCCACCATTTGTACAATTTTGGATCCCCAACACTAATAGGCATGCTTCCAGTAAAATATGGTTGATGTCCATCTCTTTCTTCCAGAAGAGATGTTGCTTAAATTGACTGTTTCTGGCCCCGCCCCTCAGCTCCCTAGGGGGTCAGCCCCATCATTTGTAGTTGTAGAGAAGTTGCTTGAAGCAATATAGCCAAATAACACTTTTTTGGCCCCTCTCCTCAGCCCCCTGGAGGGTCAGCTCAAGCATTTGTATAATTATGAATCCCCACTACCTAGGGATGCTTCCATTCAAATATGGTTGATATCCATCTTTTAGTTGTAGAGAAGTCGCTTAAAGCAACATAACCGAATTGACCCCTTTTGGCTATGCCCCTCAGCCCCCTGGGGGTCACTCTCACCTTTTGTACAATTTTGAATCCCTACTACCTAGGGATGCTTCCAGTTTAATATGGTTGATGGCCATCTTTTAGTTTTAGAGAAAAAGTTGCTTAAATGTAGCCAAATAACACCTTAGCCCTTTTGGGGGTCAGCCCCACCATTTGTACAAAATTAAGTCCCCTTGGCCCAAGTATGCTCCAAGCTAAATTAGGATAAAATCCCTAAATCCTTACAGTGGAATAAATATTTTAAAGGTTTTACCTCTATTTCCCCTATTGGGCCCAGCCCCTCTGCCCCAATTGGGGCAACATCCACCACTTATACAAAATTGAGTACTTTTGGCCCAAGCATGCTCCAGACTTACTTCAGAATTTTTTTTAAAATCCCTACAGTAGATAAAGCATTTTAAATGTTTTACCTCTACTTCCCCAATTGGGTCCGTCCGGGCCCTCTGCCCCTATTGGGGCCACACCCATTGCTTTTACAAAATTGAGTCCCATTTGAAATCCATTTAACTGTTCAAGACTAGTAGCATTTTAAAGGAAAAGTTGACGGACAGACGACAGACACTGCTTTAGACCAGGCGAGCTTAAAACTAATAATTATATAATGATGAAATTAACAGGATACAACTGATAATTTAACAAACCTAATTACAATCACTTACACAAAGCAATATCATATATTTTCTGCCTCTGTATTAGATATCTGATTTGATTTCAATCAACTGATAATCCCTGACGGATATATTTGAAAATTGTAAAACAATCTCTTCTTATACACAGCAAGGACACAATATAAATGTAATGTGGTCATTTTCAATTCTTCTAAATTGTGATTCAAGGAATAAATCAACAGTGGTTGGGCATGAGTGTATCAATGTTACTTCATGCTCTGTATTAGTATCTATATAAGAAGAAAAACCGGAACTATTTCCATGTTTTAACCCGGGGACTATGTCCCCATTGGCAGGGCCAAAACCTTAGGGGCCAATTTTATTGATATGAACGTGTTCATCTCCTAATGCATGAAAAATGTATATTATTATCTACAAAAATCCTCAAGCCATAACAAGGAAATTATTCAGATCCCCTCTCCGACTGAGTGGGGATCTAAATAATTTCCATGTTATGACTTAGGAGTAAGTACTAAAGGGTAGGGATGGACCATTACACCAATACCTGAGGCTAATTTCAACATATATTTCAAGTACAACATCTATGTCTGAATGCAATGATCAAATGTCAAAGTCAAACTACTAAATACAGTGCACACATAGCTTTAGTTTAAAGTTTTATGATAAATCCCTTTGATCAGTACTCACCTATCTTCTTTTCAATAACATGATATGCTGTAAAGACATACAGCTTTTTTTTAGTTCTCCCAACACAAAATCCTGTTCCATACATGTCGTTAGTATCGAAACCAACTTTAATTTTGCCAACAGAGTGAAACACACTCTTTATACTCTGGTAATGGAGAATACCAGGAGGACCATCTTTTCTTACTGAAATTGACAAAATGAAGAATCTTTTATTTTTGTGTGGATAAAATGTCATGGTTTTAATATACTAGCCTGTTGACATTATCTTTTGCTGATTTCTGATTTTCCCCCATCTTTGTATCATACCAAATTTCTGCTTTCGTGGTGATTCAATATTTTTTATCCACGAAATAAATGAAATTCAATGTCCCACTATGTACCACAAACTAACTCTCGAATTCAAGATGGCTACCTGTCGGCCATTTTGGTTTTATACAATACGCATAACTAGGGATCAAGGGGAACCTTCATGTGAAATTTGAGAAAAATCCTTCCAATAAGTTCTGGGAAATAGCTAGCACTAGCAAACTTTCACTCTCATATTCAAGATGGCTGGCTGTTGGCCACCCTGGTTTTGTGACCAGTCCCAACATACTGTATGCATAACTAGGGATCATGGGGAACCTTCATGCAGGATTTCCGAAAGATTCCTGAAGTACTTTCTGAGAAATACTATGGATGCAGGATAACTTTAATTGCCCACCATCTGATGATCGCAAATAAAGGGAAATTACATGGCAAATAAAGTGTAATAACAATGACAGTTAATTAAGCAAAAAAATACTCACAAATAAAATGAAATAATGACCGTAAAAACAAAATAACACTGGCAAATAAAGCAAAATAACAATTACAGTTAAACAAAATGACAGTGGCAAATAAGGCAAAACATCAACGGCAAACAGCAATGCCAAATATAAGAAAATACCAATGGCAAATTTAACAAAATAACAATGGCAAATATAGCAAAATATTAATGGCAAAATAGCAAAATATCACCGGCAAATGAAGCAAAAGAACAATTGTGAATAAAGCAAAATAACAATAGTGAGTAAAGCAAAATAATAAATGGCAAATATAACCAAATAAAAATGGGGAATATAGCAAAAAACCAATGGCAAATAAGTGAAACAAGAGGCCTAATGGGACTGCATTTTTATAACCCTTAATCTCAGGATGCAACTTTCTTTTGTTTACTGAAATTAAGTCATTTTAATGTTTATACAAATTTGAATATAATTTCAGGATATTCATTTGAACAAACTGAGTAGCCCTTTATCTCAGCATGCTACTGATCAGATATTCAAAAGAACTTGGTAAAAGAATTTACCATATTTGACCCCTGTGACCTTCAATATAGGTGAAGGTCATTCATTTGAACAAATCTGGTAGCCCTTCACCCCAGCATGCTACTTACAAGATATTATCTCCCTTGGCATTTTGGTTGTTCAGAAGAAGTTGTTTAAAGTTTATAACATATTTGACCACTTTCACCTTGAATACGGGTGAAGGTCATTTGTTTGAACAAACTTGGTAGCCCTTCATCTCAGCATGTGACCACCTAAATATATCACCCTGGACATTTTGGTTATTTAGAAGTTGTTTGAAGTGTGTACATATTTGACCCTTTTATCTTGAACATGCCACTAACTAAATATCAACATCCTTGACATTTTGATAATTCTGAAGAATTTTTTTTTTTTAAACAATTGACCCCTGTGACCTTGAATATGAGCAAAGGTAATTCATTTTAAGAATCTTATTACCGGTAGCCCTTCGTCCCAGCATGCTACTAGCCAAATATTATGTCCCTGGGCATTTTGGTTATTCAGAAAATGTTGTTTAAAGTTTTCAACACATTTGACCCATGTGACCTTGAAAATGGGTGAAAGTCATTTATTTGAACAAACTTGATAGTCCTTCATCCCAGTTTACCTCTGGCCAAATATCATCACCCTAGGCCTTAAATTGGTTATTAACAATTTTAAAGTAAAATATTGACGCGGGACGACAGACGAAGTACAATGCACCAAGGCATTAGCTTACTGAAGGGCCAGGTGAGCTCATAACAATGGCAAGTATAACAAAACAACAGGCCCTATGTGCCTGCATTGCTCACCTGGTATAAATCTCACACTTGTTACCTTAAAAGTGATCTAAATTAAAGCTACAGGCAAAATATCAGTATTTGTGATTGAAAGTCATTCAAAAGAGCCTGTTTAAAGATTCAAAAACATTTCACCCTGTGACCTTGAAAGCCAAACAAGGTCATAATGTTAAACAATTTTTATAGCGTTTCATCTCAGGGTGCAACTTGCAAAATATCACCACCCTATCTGTTTGTTTATTGAAATTAGGTCATTTTAATGTTTATAAATATTTGAACAAATGTGACCTTGGAAGTAAGTCAAGGTCATTTAAATAAAAAAGCTTGGTAGCCCTTTATCCACTTCTTTACTGTTCATAACTTTTCTTTGAAATCATCTTCAAAAATATTTCCTAATTGAAAATTATAAGTAATACCTAATAATATAACATTTCCATAGTGATTCCAACTCAATTTTTTCTCTGGTAGTCATTCCTCTCCATAACCCTGTTTTGCCCAAATCCATACTGCCTGCCTTTTTTTATATTTATCTTAAACAAGAGACCTTGCCAAATCTTTAAAGTTTCAAAAACCGAGTTTAACAATTTTGAATCATCTGACAAAGTAAATAAGGTGTTATCTGCAAACTGATTTAAGAGATATTCAGAGTTATTTATTTTAATAAACCCTAAATAGGAGGGTTAAATTTTATTGCTCAACTTAAACTACACATAAAAAAAAACATATGGACTAATTGGGTCACCTTGTCTAACACCAAGATGTACATCAAAAAACTTTAAGCAATATCCATAGTTTAGTACGACATAAATTATGACTATATAAAATTTGTATCCTTCTTAAAATCAAGGGACTGAAACCATAGAAAGGAAGTGATTCAAAAATGAAAAATTTAAATTAAATTCTAAAGAGTCGAAAGCTTTTTCAAAATCTGTAAACAAAAGTAAACCAGTAATATTTTCTTTTTCAGTATTTTCTTAAATATCATGAATTAGCCTAGTGCATTAACAAATATGTCTACCTTTCAATATACCCTTTCGTGTCTCACTAACAAGACTGTCTAGTATTGACTTAATTCTCTTTGAAATGACTGGGGAAGCAATTTTGTAATCAAAGTTGAGTAGAGTAATTGGTCTCCAGTTTTTTACATATGGACTTACTTCCTTTGGAATACATTGAAATCATACCTTGATATTGAGTAATAGAAAAAAGATCTTCTCTATATGCTTGATTAAGAGAATTAATTAAATATCTATTTATATCTGACCAATAAAATTAGACAAACTTGGTAGCCCTTGATCACAGCATGCTACTGACCAGACATCAAATATCAACATCCTGGGCTTTTTGGTTTTGAACATATTTTATCCTTGTAACCTTGAATATACATATTTCAAAGTCATTCATTTGAACAAACTTGTTAGCCTTCATCCTATCATGCTACTGACAAAATATAAACATACTGGGCATTTTGATTTTTCAGAAGAAGTTGTTTAAAGTTTTTTTTAAAACAATTGACTATTGACCCCTGTGACCTTGAATGTAAGTGAATGTCATTCATTTAAACAAACTTGGTAGCTCTTCATCCTAGTCTACTACTGACCAAATACCAACATCCTGGGCATATTGGTTATCTAGAAGAAGTTGTATAAAGATTTTAACCTATTTAACCTCCTGTGACCTTGAATATGGGCAAAGGTCATTCATTTAAACAAACTTGGTACCTCTTCATCCTAGTCTGCTACTGACCAAATATCATCACCCTGAGCCATTTGGTTAATAAGAAGAAGCTGTTTTAAGTAAAATATTGACATGGGAACATCGACGGACGATCAATGGACGGAAGACGGAAGCCTTACCACGGCATAAGCTCACTTGGCCTTTTGAGCCAGGTGAGCTACAAACAATGGCAAAAAAAGCAAATCTATCACTGGTAATTAACAAACCTTTGTGAAATCTTTTTAAACAAGCAAATTCATGGAATTTATATCCCCCGCTTTCAGGACATATTGTAGGTAAACATTATTGAGGTGGGGTTAAAACATGCGAGTATCGTGCTGTTGAGACATTATATATATGTATAGCTTGAAACAGATAATATTTGCGAGAGTAAATGAACAGAAATGGCAGATAATGAGTGTTTCGTTATTCAAGGGGCCATAACTCTGCCAAATAAAGACTGTTAAAAGTGGCCAAGCCTTTAAGGCATTTAACCCTGTAACCAAGTTTGCAGAAAATTGGTTAACATTTGTTGCAGTTATTGCAAGGAAAGGGCATGCACAGATAATGACATTTGTTAGTCAAGTGGCCATTACTCCCATAAATAAAGTCCGCAGAAAGTGGTCATCAAACTTGGCCAAGCCCTTAAGCCATTTAACCCTGTTACGTTACCAAGTTTGAAGAAAATTGGTAAACAATTGTTGCAGTTATTGCCAGGAAATGGCAGATAATGACGTTTTGGTTATTCAAGGGGTCATAACTCCCCATAATAAAGTCCACTGAAAGTGGTCATCGAGCTTAGCTACGTCTTTAAAAGATTTATCCCTGTTACCAAGTTTGAAGAAAATTGGTTAACATTTGTTGCAGTTCTTGCACAGAAACAGCAGATAACGATGTTTTTTCACTATTTAAGGGGCCATAACTCCACCAAATAAAGTCCGCTGTGGGACAGACATACAGACAACAGACAGAAATTACTATCCCCCGTTTTGGTGAAAGCGTTAGGGGGGGGATAAAAATTTAACATAACTAATATATTAGTGACCAATTATAGAAATTAGACATACCTGTTTCACAATCAGAAGGCAAGCCATCTGAAATTGACCACAAACAAGTTTACTTTAGGTAATTTAGAAGTAATCAAACATGACACACTTATAAACATCTTATAAAACATTACTTCTCTTGCAACTTTCTGTTATAAGGACAAGACAAAAAGATAAAATGTTTTACTGCATTTAAAAAAAATAGCGCCAAGGTGCTTTAAAACAAGATCCCAGAGGGATCTTGGCACCCACCATTGTACCATCTTCATTACTTCTATATCAGTTTGATCTTTTCTCTTCTTTTTTATTAGCTTACCTGTCGGTCATCTTAACCCTTTCACCACTGTAAACCATAATGGACTCATCCATATCAATGTATGGCAGAGTCTACTTAAGTTACATAGGGGTGAAAGGGTTAATCAATCTTTTTATCAACTTAACTTAACTGTTTGCATGCACATTTCAGGACCAAGGGGAACCTACATATTAGATTTGAGAAAAATTTCTCCGGTAAAAACTGAGAAATAGCAATAACAAACTTAAACTTCAACAAGACCCTTACATGTATGTGAAATTTGAGAAAGACCACTTTTGAACATTCTGAGAAATAACCCTAACAAACTTAAATTCTCAATTCAAGATGGCTGCCTGTTGGCCATCTGTGTTTTCCCTTCTGTTCCAAATTTAATATGCTGAACTAGGGACCATGGGAAACTTTCATATAAAGTTTGAGAAAGACCCCTCCAGAACTTTCTGAAAAACAGTGCAAACAAACTAATACTCAAATTCAAGATGGCTGCCAGCTTGGTTTTGTGATCAGTCCCAAAAAAAAACATGCATAACTAGGGACAGTGGGGGAACCTTTATGTGAAATTTGAAAAATATCTCTCCAATGCTTTATGACAAATAGCGCTAAAAAACTTTCATTCTCAAATCGAAGATGGCTGGCTGTTGGCCATCTCGGTTTTGCGATCAGTTCTAAAATATGATGTGGATAACTAAGGATCATGGGGAACATTCATGAAAGATTTGAGAAAAATCCCTCCAATACATTCTGAAAAATAGAGCTTACATCTGATGATGGTGGGCTAAAATTGATTAATATGAGTGCTTATTAGGTTCATAAAAAGCAAGTTTTTAAAGAAAAAGTTATAGATCTTGAGCCATTGATGTCTGGCTGAAGATTTGGAAATTAAATAATAATGTTTCATCCACTTCACAGGAAGTCCAGCAATGGTCATGAGACAAAGCTCTGGTATAACGTATTAGCATTGTAAATAATTGATCAGGCCTGATCAAGTCTGGGGGGGAAGGGGGGTAGGGTGCGGGTTCATAATTTCAGTACCTCCTGAATAAAAGCCGGAGGGGCACTAATTACAGCAAAATCTATATATTTATTCAGTGTTATTTTTCGCTCTTCACATTTAATGATAACATCTTTATGTTAAAATGTATAAAATCACCCTCATTACAGAGGGCAAAATGTAAACTGTAACGAATATTTCCTGTTTTACGGTTCTCCATGCTAGGTGATCTAAAAATGATGTCAGCAACAGCAATACCATCTGTGACATTCAAAACTGATGGTATTTTCATATCAAGAACATTAAGCATGAATTACAAGAAAACAGCAAAATACCTCGTATAAACATTTTAAAATCTTGAAAAAAATATTTATAAATGAAAAATTCATTATACCAGATTGGATGTCTTACATACAATTACACATATATATACCTGGATTATCGATGCCTTTCTGTATTTTTTCCATTCCTTTATTCCATTTTTCTGTTTCCATTCCACCACTTTTGTCAGAAAGCATAATGACCCTTGGTTGGTAATGTAGGTACTGAATTGTTGCTTCGCTCATTTCTATCATCACTGGGATACACCCTGCATTCCCTCTGTCTTTGAAGACAGGCTTAACCAAATCAAGGTCTCCACGATTTTTCATATACGAATCTGAAAATAATATTATTATTTTGTCAGACATTTTCTCTTCCACAGCTTTCTTTTTGGCATCATTTGCAGACAGAAACTTCCTCTTGTGGGTAACTAAGTAACCTTTTTCTGTTAACCATTCCATGATTTTTTTTGCAAATGTTTCATTGGATTCATGGTAGGACAGGAAGGCATGGAATCGGGTGACTATTGCCAGTTGGAGATCCTCCAACCAGTTGGATTCTAGTCCACTAAAGGCATCAACATCAGCTGAGTAATCACTGTGGACACATAGCAAAATCCCCTGTCTGTCCCCATCTTGAGGTGGGATCTG
>JAULCA010059656.1:0-17393 GCA_032360845.1 Crassadoma gigantea
CAGTAATTAGCTGGAACTTATTTTAGATAGGAACTACAAACGTATGAAACACTTGCTGATTGGCTGATTTAGTTGTGCGAGTCCTTCAATGTTAACAGTTTATAGTACCTTGTTCTTCGGCTGGGAACGCCACGATACATTCCGGTTTAGACGGATAGTAAAACATTTCCTAAGAAATTTAACAAAGTACATGGGGGCGGCCATATTGGAAATGTCAGCATCATCGAAGCGTTTAACTCTCAAGAGCACACAAAACTTTACGAAACAGTTGTATCTCTGTCACTCAAGCGCTTGGAACGTCTGATCTTGACACGAAACAGCTGATTGGGAATCACGTCACAAAACACGGTATCACACGTAAAAAATATGACGATCACAGGTTCATCGGCATAGTACCACTGTGAAGAATCACTGGAGGCTCCAAAATGTAACCGTCGCATTCCATATGTAATAGAGAACACTGGTGTTGTTTTCAGTTATGATGAGTTCTTTATTCTTCTTATATATAATTGGTACATATTCTCAGAGGCATGGCAGGTAGCACGTAGATAGCATGAACTTACATACTATATGGTATTTTTTGTAGACACACTATTGTAGACACTCTGAAATAAACACAAAAAGAGTATACTTAACACCGAGTGAAGAGAACAGTGTAAATAACACATACGTATAATAAAGGGACATAACTCACTATTAGGATGTTCATTGGGAGTCCATTTCAACTGGAATTACTAAATAATCATAATATACTTAATGAGATAGAATCTTTAAGATATTAAAGATTTACAATTTTATAGATCTTAATCCAATAATACAAATAATAACTTCTTTCAAATTATTATAACGTTACAGTTGAATTGATAAGAATCAGAACTTTCATATAAGCTTACATATTAACATGGAAATACTATCATATAAATAATTATATAACATTACCACTAAACAGTTTAAATAGAAACTACCTGTGTATGGCACAGAGCCATCCTAGATGTGTCTACAACTCCCACCTGTGTACAAGTTTTGAATTAATTCTAAAATAATACAAACATTAACCTTATTAGATAATTTGCAAATACATTGATACATGAATATCAAATTAGACAACTTTCAAACTTAACTTTGCACCATTTTATAAGACATTTCAAAAATAAGAAAATTATCAAATACACAAATCAACATTATGACTTATTGAAATTACTTTATATATGAATGAAAACCATTATTACACAAGAAATAATTTATAGAAAAAATAGAAACTTACTTTGAAACTGCCTGCAATATTTTCAAATCAAATGGAGAAGTTGTGATCAGCTTGGCAGGCAGGAGTCTAACCGAACTAACAATGATATTCCCGCCAAGACTGACCAACAAGGGGTTATTCAATACTGACCAATAGAAAACCAAGCTAATAACATTGACTTTGGACTTAAATCACTTGGTGTAAACTGTTACACTGAAAATAGCAACACATTACACAAAATACATAGAACACCACACCCTGTAACATGTACCACCAACAAATAGACAAACACATACGCAAAACAGCCTGGGCACGTACAAATAGACATTTATACACAATTATAACTTTAACTATATATGATATTACATATCTTCAATAAAATTGACCCTGTTACATTACCAAGTAGACGATTGAACGGGAGTGTATTGTCTTTAAATCCCTTGATTTCATTTGAAAATAACCTGTTTTCCCCGATACAACTTAAATATTTTTCCCGGTTTTCTGCTGCTGCTGCCCGGTTCAAACTGAAGAGAGAATAAAGGGAGACAATTTTGGGGCTGACAAGTGTTAATAGAGTACCACCATTATATAACAGCTACCAAATGTAATGGCACAATGTACTGAATATACCATAAAATATTTTAATTGCAATAAAATGTCATTTAGTGTTAATTAAACAGCTGATATATTTCATTCGAAATCAATATCGAATCCAAATGGATACTGCTAACGCTCCAGATGACGTTGATATTGGATATATAAATTGCCAACCGGAAGCAGTTCTCCGGTTATATTCACAATTTATCGAGTATTCAAAGACCAAAGAAAACAGTTTCAATTAATTCAAAGCAAACAGTGATCAAAAAGAAATGCAGTCCAGACTGATTAATCCTGCAACCATATACTCAGTTATGCCATTTTCAAGACAGTGTTGCAGGAAATGTATTGACCCTTTTCCCTGCAAAATTGTTCTGGTCGTCGAAAACTGAGATATTTTTAGCTGGAAAGAGAGCAGCTTTGTATATTATTCATTTAAGAGTTAAAGATCTGACCAGTACACCATCACAGAGGGTAAGAGGATCTCAGCGTGAAGAGGTATTATCAAATAATCATGGCAATTAATGTGGCATTGTCACTATATTTAAGGATTAACTTTCAATATTGATAAGACTTGATTTTTTTAATGAAATTGACATAATTAATTCAATAGTACAATATAGCTAACCCAAAAATTACCCTAACGAAATATTAAAATAATAATTGTTTTTTTTCCCATAACTGTTTCGTATTTGTCCTCTTCAAAGTTTTCAGAGAATAATACAGTTTTTTCGCCAACAGAAAAAAACCCATATATTCCTAGTGCAGCTCCTCTTTCAATGTGTATGATACATAAGCGATAAGCTCAAAAATAAGTTTAATCTTGCACATTCTTTTATATAATCAATATCGTCAGAATTGGTTTTTGGACTCGGGGCAAAAACACAATATTCTACGACTAAAAAACTGTAACTTTAAAATGTATTATTTCACGGAAAGATTATCGTCAACATTTAATTTTGTGTCACTTTATGCACGAAAACATTTGATACTAATTGCTATAGAGGAATAGGGATAAATCAACCCAAAAAGACCTTAGATTTCATTATAATTGAAAAGGTTAATACAGTAAAACCGCGATATAATGCCCCTTCTTTTTTCTTTTTCTTAAGCATTGCCTTATATTTCCCTCAATTAATTGCAATTCCCTTTATAACGCCGTTATTTCTCTGAACAAATGGTGGCAGTATAACAAGGTTTTACTACATACAATCTATAGCGACATTAAAGGGCAGTAAGTACAATACTTACGTCATCATTATCATGACTGTGAATGGAAACGGGTAGTTTACTTAATCTTGTCGATAGACAGTTTGTCGACGAATTAAAAAGAAGGAAAAAAAACCGACAATGGACGGTTTCAAAAACTCTTCATAGGAAACGACCTTCAAATTAAAATATAATGGTGGAATGCATTTTTTACAATTAAAGTTGTGAAAAAAAAATGTATGGTCATTATTGCAAATGCTATACACCATCACCTCAATGTGTGTCTCATTAAATCATCAGAATCGCGATGGAAAACCCTTATCGGATCACAAAATGATGTCCACCTGAAAAAACATACAATGACGTAACTTTACAATATGAAATAGTACTTACCTTTAAAACAATCAACTTTCGAAACGTTCCATTATATTACTGAGTTTAACTAATAACAGTTAGCGGCACAGGTAATGTGCCATGTTTGCATTTATAAGACAGGACAGCAGGAACAGAAGATTGCGTTTATACAAGACATGATCTGCTAGTGTTTGAAATAAAACGGGATGTAAATAACAGAGCTTGCAGTGTTTTAAAGAAGATTATATTTTTCTTGTACGAGCAACAATATAACTTGCTGAAGTGTAAAGCTAAAACAATATATATATAAGAGACAGCACACTATAAACACAAGACAACACACTATCAATAAAAAGAAAACGGATTATCAAACCAAGATACAACCCATTATAAACACAGCAGACAACCCATTATAAACACAACAGACAACCCATTATAAACCAAGCGGAGAACACACTATACACAAAACAAACAACACACTATAAAAATAACAATTAACACACTTTAAACACAAGAGAAAACATACTTTGAACACACGAGATAACACATTATAAACATAAGGTACATATCACTATATATACGAGAGAATACACACTATCAATACAACAAATAACGCACTATAAACACTAGAGACAAAACATTATAAACACAGCAGACAAAACACTGTAAACACAAAAGACATCACATAAGACGTCACAAAATGAACGTAAAGGACAACAAACTATAAACACATGAGAAAACACACCATTATTGCAAGACACAACCCCTAAACAATTAACAAACAACACGTTATAAGCATAGAGAACAACACACTGTAAACGCAACAGACAACACACTATGAACATATGCGATAACACATTATAAACATAACAAACAACAACCTATAAACATAGGATACAACTCACCATAAACACAAGAGACAAAACACTAAAAACACAAGACACAACAACATATAAACACAAGATATAACTATAATTAGACATCTTGCCACTGCCTGCTACGTTAAAGATCGCGATATGCCATATGGATTCAACACCAACGCATTGCTCAAGATTCAATAGTCGTCGGTATGAGTGGCGAAAATACTGGCAATCAATTGTTCCTGATGGTCGTTGCATTCGTTTGCAATCCAGCATCAGAAATATCTATGTCAATATTTCGTTGGACGTGGATTTGCAAAAACTCATTAACTTTTAGTTCTTATATGTGTATTGAAATCATCAAAGAATTCTTCAAAAAAAATTAAAAAAATAAGATATATGTTAGCTAATTAGAAATCAACTCGTGCAAGATATCTAGACACTTTCTTTAAGAAAACGTATATATTTTCCAGCCACATTTTAGGTAATGTACGAATACGTTGGACAATGTATCTTTATATTAAGCGACAAAAAGGCTGTGTAAGTTGTATGTATTTATATTGATTTATGTATAAATAATAAACTACGACAATAAATTGATAGCGAGGCTACGTCCATAACGATTTCTCCAATGTTTGCATCAGTTCTAGAAATCAGTGTAAAATTTAAATAGTTCAAATGCTACAGGCAACATTTAAATAAAAAATGATAATGATCAAATGCTCAAAATTTAAATTGTCGAATTTAAACAAAAGATTATGGCTCCATAAAGCAGTAATAAGGCCCTAGGGTATGGTCACCCACTGCTTTACGGATGATCCTGTAACCTTGAACCTACGGTAGGAGGGAAATCTCGCGTGATGTCAGAACCCACGCGATAGGTCGCTATATATCCGAGGTAACGGTATTATCTCATATTGAAAATCATGTAGATGACAAACTGAATAAATAGTTCATTGAACAATTTTGCATCATTCAATAACCTATCCGGCCGACTCCGATTAACAGTTTAAATTGTCATTAAAAGATAAAAGGGTCAGAGAACTTGACTTATGTTTGAAACGGTAACAGACGTACATGTACTCGATAGGGAACGTTACTGATCATAATATCGAAAAACAGTGAACCGGACGATTGGAAGAATCACGAATCTTCAAATTATGTCGCTTTTAATTTGGTTGACATAAAATGTTTATATTTTACGACCATGTAACTGGAGATCTCTAAGCGCAAATACAGATAACATTTGTATACATTTGTAGGGGAGAGGATACGGTGTGAATGAAATAAACCACCTAATTGTGACGTCAGGTTGTGTATTTCATATACAGCAACATATATGTTAGAAATCCATTTTTACTATTTTACGGAGCGACTGTAAATTAAGCTTGGAAAGACTTTGATTAGTTATTCATTATGGCCTATTCTAGGAACACCGTTAATACCTTATTAGGGTACATGTATATAAGCCAGATTAATAAAAGATCTAATTACATTTCATTTCTGCTAAAATGTATACATTTACGTTTGTAGTATTTTACTCTATCTATTTATATGTATGGCCAAATGTGAAAATGAAGCGAAACTGTAGGTGTTTTTGTCAAGACCTGCCTAAACAATAACTAGGGTCAAGCACTGACCAAATTGCTTTTCTGAGCTTATAGCTAACAACATGACGAAAAGGAAACTCGCCTGAGGCAAAGAGATGACCTTTTTTATAGCAATAAATCAATACTATGTTTGTCGTCTCATGTTAAGATTCCTCGTCATCAGTACACGGTCGAGTGGAGCATCTACGTACATGCGGGAAATAAAATCCAATGAAGGATTTCCAATTTCTCAGAGTAGCCACATCAGCAGTAAATAAAAACAAAAGTTGCATAGGAGTCACAACAAAGAAACAAAATATATTGCAAACGAAATATAGAATAAAAGGTATTTATAAAGATTAAGCATTAACAAGTCAAACTTCCGATATAAATGCGTTACTTCCTGGAAACTTATGTCGCTGGGCTTAAAATTAAATGATTTACATTTTATTTTCACAAATAATTTTGATATTTTGATTTACCGAAAAAAAACGAGAGCAATTCCGTCGCTTCATGGTTTTAACTTCTATAGATCGTGAAGAACATTTATGGAAATTTTACTGTCTATTCCATTTATCTCTATGTCTGACTGTGAAGCAATAACTCGAAAAATATGTTATTTCACAACCCATGCGTCAGTTTTACTACTCTCGCTGAACATTTCCTTGTAAACATTAGACAATCTTATATATTTTGTTTCTATTTACATTTACTAAAAGCGGTTGTCCAGACGTCAATTTCTTGTTGACGTCTAACGCTTATTTTTACAGCCACAGACTGAATTATTGCAACAGAATTTTATCAGATTTATTTGCCCGCCTGGGACGACTTAGCTAGAGAAACAAAATGAAGTATGATTTTTTAAAAACATGTTGACAATTCACTGACCGAGTCAAGGAGACATTAGTTTTGGTTTGTTTTGCTTTCATGTCCTTTTAACAGCTACGGTCATTTACAGACGTACCGTGTTTTGACCTTCAGCCAGTACCTGGCAACGGCCTCACGTAGGTCTCAAAACATTAGACATACAACATTATTGATGAAGGAGGAACATTCAGCAATGCCTTCTGTCCTGTCCTTGTAAGCATGTGTTGTTGTCCCATATATTCATATGATCTGTTCAACCCTAAACAAAATATGTCTTCAGATATAGATATACTGTTATAGATATACAGAGTAGTACTCCGTTATACTGCCATATTTTGTTCTGAGCCAATTTTGGCGGTATAACGGGGATGGCGATGCAACGGATGCACAACGCTGGGCTCGCTACCAACCCCTTACAACTAGCCTATATCCCCCTAGTTTTAGAACATAGATCAGAAACTGACATCCAAGTGATATAATTCAATAATCTAAAGACGAGCGGTCAGTCTACTACACAACACATGTGAAGCAAACTGTACATGTACATACGTTTATTTTCAAACGAATACAGACAGATAATTAACATTTATAGCTTTTTAAGTGGTATGAGTTATTACATACATTAGAGGGATATTTCCTTTAGCTCAGTTGTAGAGCGTATGACTAGGAATTCTGGGATCGCGTTTTTTTTCAAAATGGTGTCTAAATCCCTCCATGTGGTGACAGGGAGTTAGAATCTTGGTTGTGATAAACACATTTATAAATGGGGAGTTGTGTGGCAGTTTTTAATTATACATAAGATTACGATCGTCTTCTAGCTTCTTGCTTGAGGAAATTTCCCTTAAGCTCAGTGGTAAAGCGTCTGGCTAGGAAGTCTGAGATTGTGGGTTCGATCCCGGGTGGAAGCACACTACTCCCTTTCTTATTATCTTCCGATGATCTATATAAAATGCCAATGTTAAAATGACGTATTTCCTTCAATAACCCTAGTCATAATCACTGGATGCTTGAATGGTACATATTCGTACTTCCTGTCGTTAAAATGTTTTCTAAAATGCTTTTACTAGCTACTTCCGGTACTAAACTGACATCCGGATGACGACCTTCACTTCAAATTTATAGGTCAAATAGGTGTCTCTGTACGATCGTATTGATTCAGAATTGTTACGGGGTTTTTTAATGTTTATTAAATTTTTTAAAGATTCATATGTTTCGTATGAATAATAAATGCTAAGTTTTAAAGTTTGGCAACGTCAGGGTAATTGTGTACGTTTACCCATTCCGCACTAAGTGGATGATAAGTTTCCAATTAATTTTTGTGTTCAAAACAAACTGTAGATACAGTGTCTGTAGCATATCCTACAGGAATTGCTGATGTTTAACATCGACAAATCAGGACATCTCTTGCCTATTCTGTTCTTCAGTTATTGAGCACCAGAGGCGTGCGGCGTTGCCATGCATATATATCATTTGGTGGTCCAGTCCAAGAAAATGGAAATTCAAACCAAACTTGGAGTGATGTATTGTGTTCAAAACTCGTTAAAATGAGGATCACAAGTATGGTTTCTGTATATCAGCCATGCACCAGGCCACCAGGATGTCGCAATCCACTAGATTTTTTTAACAATATAAAAATGCAAATGTTATTATATTCATATATAAAAGAACATACATATCCTATTTCATGAGCTGACATACATCATTGAAACTAAAAGCACCACGATGCCGGTACCAGGAGAATACCCAATGTCATTGTAGCCCTTTACCCGGCATCTATAAGTTAGACAACCTCATTTAAACTTTTACACTTATACTTTTACAAGATTAATACATGAAATGACATTAGTGTTTCCATAAAAAGATTGAAATGCACTTATATTTAAAAGAAAATATCTAGAAAATACATCACCTTTTTTTCTCAAGATGCAATGGCTTAATTATGTTTTTAAATGATATTATTATCTTAATTACCACATGAATCGATATGTTATTTTTTCAAGCATTAATCAACTTATATTTTACAAGCAGGTGTGCAAAACTTACACCTGTTACATTTTGCAGTATTTCTTTTCCATATGACCATTATGAAATTAAAAAAAAACCAGTCCCAAGGCAGAGACACTGACACATTGTATATGCAAGTTCATACATGAACACTTCTAGCAGACATCGCAATCACAGGGTTGTGAATGCGATTGAATAACGCGAGACCAAAGAGAGAGCGAAGCAAACGTCCATAAGAATCTAGTCTGTTTCAGGAGTACATGTATTGTTTGGACCGAAGATAGATATTTCAATATATAATTTCATGGAATTGTTACTTCCATAATTAACAGGAACCGGACCTCATTCAATTTGGATGCAACAGATTTTCGTTCATAGCGATATGAATGTTCAGTTCAGTTACGGTATTTGATATATTTGTACAAGTTTTTTAAACATTGGTGTCCATCTTTATGCATAATTTGATATTAGTTCGAAACATATTTTATATTTTGAGATCAAGCTTACAGTTTGGTACAACAGCTTAACTCATTACCCCATGAAATTCCATAATGAACTGTTCCAACCTTTGAATTGGAGAAGTTCAAATGTGTCTTCAGGTGAAAATGAGTTAAAACTGAAGAGGAAAAAATGCATCATTCAACTTTAATAACGAAATCGCTTACATTGTCTAATTAAGCTGTCAAATGGATACACTAGCTGTGCGATATATTTCAATTTGAGATGATAGTCTACCCCGTCATACATATGTGTCTGTCACATCTCTGGCGCTTTGTAGCTATCATAGTCTGTAGTTTATGACAGATAAAGTCTCAGTCTGTCCGTAAAAAGGTCAATGGAGCCAAACACATGCGTTAATAAATATAAAAACGACACAGTCGTCGTTTATCTTTTCGCATTCATAGGCATAATAGCTATTTTGCGAGAAGCGAATTGTTTTGTTTGTGTGACTTGAGCCTGTTTCCTGCACCTATAAATGATCAAAGTGTAGTTTTTGTTTTGTTGTTCTTATCCGTTTTAATGAGCTTTGATCATTTTTTTTATTTCGTTGTAATGTTGTTTACATATATACATTTGAGGAGGTACTTAGACACTTTATGTATTTGTTATATATATATATATAGGTCTCATAAGTAATACCGACAGTATGATCCAATATTGGCACTGGATCCGAACTAACAAACGTTGGTTGTATGTCTTTTACTAAAATAGTTATAAGGGTAAAGAAAATCGCCCTGAAAATTTGACAAATTTCTTTGTCTGCACTGTCGTTATTA
This sequence comes from Crassadoma gigantea, assembly GCA_032360845.1. Classification (NCBI taxonomy): domain Eukaryota; kingdom Metazoa; phylum Mollusca; class Bivalvia; order Pectinida; family Pectinidae; genus Crassadoma; species Crassadoma gigantea. The sequence continues at coordinate 10,001 of JAULCA010059656.1, forward strand.
CTTCTTTGCCCTTATATTTATATATAATGTAAAAAGAAAAATTCTTAACAACGTGTCTTTAGCGCTTTCATCTCTTCTAGGAGATTCTTCAGCCTTTTAATTTGAAAGATGTTGTGACGTCATAAACAATGACGTCACATAATAGTTCACTCCAGCGACATCCGCTATATACGTACCCGCCATAGCGATATCACAGCAATACTGACATACATAATCATGTTCTTAAGGTAGAGAGTATCATTTGTTAAGGATTTAGAATTAGTTAGAAAAAAAAGGAAACTTGTTTCCTCTCTGTGTTAAACGAACTCGCAATCTTACGTTTGCTGATCCGACACACTACCGATGTGACTTCATCGGACAAATGTTGTGACGTCATAAACATTATATATATAATCTGGAGCATTTCTCTGTTTCTTTTCCATTTTCATTCTTTTTTTAATGTGCTTTAGCTTTCCTGAATACTTATTCTGGTTTGTAGAATGTCTTTAAATCTAAAGTGATGATTTTTTTGTTGTCTTTTTATATGTTCGAAACTGTTGAGAATTTCTGGTAAAAAAAGTGGTACACTGCCTTCAATGATACAGCATACAGTAATTGTATGCACAATCAATTAGGGGATGGCCCTACTGTATTTCGAAATTTGCGGCAGTATATCGTGGTTATACTGTCGCAAATTATTTTGATTGACCAATCAAATGTCTTAAATAAGTTAGAATACAAGATATATGTAATGATGTAAACTGTTAATGTTATTGTGTTCATCACATCAACACACAGTGGCGTCAGTGGGAAAGCAAAGCAAAGCAAACAGGAAGACATCAAGTCTTTACAAAACAGTATTTTAGTATGAAACCTCAGGAAACTGAAGTATAAATGAGATTTTAGTTTTTGTTTTTTCTTATTTTTGTTTTTTGTTTGTGTTGTTTAACGGACCAGCGACCATGTAAGTCGTTTAGAGCCAACACCACTGTAAAAAGAGACATTTACAAAAATAAAAACATCAAACCAAATCTTAATAGCTTAAGATATGTAAAGGTTTAAAGAAATACATGCATATGAATATTGAACAAATTGGCTGCACAATATATAACATTTTATTGTAAATATCAATAGAGTGTAAATAGTCATCTATTAATTGCACAGAATCTGTTTCTAATAATATTTTCATTGAGTGAACATCATAATGAAATCTACCACGTATTTGTTTGCAATCAGCGCATTCAATCATAAAGTGTGCATTACAATAAGGCACATAGTGTCCTTGGTCAAAAGGCATCAGAATACAGGAATGTATGTTAGATGTTAACTATTATAAACTTTAATTCAATGATAAAGTATTAAGGATATAGGCATATCAATATTTGGTGAGACTGATACGTCAACAGGATTTAAAGGATTTCACTTGACATGGATTAGAACACACATCTTGTAGCGGTGTCCCAGACATATCGTATATATCTCATCATGAAATTGCGGACATCTTTCTCCCGTACGACTGCAACACAAACTCATTTTCTTGTCGTATCCACATTGATCAATCGCAAAAATCCTCTACGAACAGAATCGCAATAAATAGCAACATTATCGCAAAAATGAATGTGGGCTGCCATTTGACTTCAACCATATTGTATACCATATGCAATATTAAACTCGTAAATGGTGCCAATATCATCACTTTATATGAATTTTTCCTTCACACAATTGAAGCAAAATATACGACACTTTATCAGTATTATCAGGTAACCACCACATAATGACGCATTGGAAATCATTATTTTTTTCTATAACAACCTCGCCCCTCTACCCTTTATTAACATAGCGTACAAGTACAATGACAAAATACAGGCAACGCAAAGTGTGATATAGCATAGCGTGGACATAATAAGAGCGAAAAACAAGAGAATACTGAAGTTTCAAGAACACCCTAATTCGAATTTATAATTGATAAAACTTGGGCAATATATGAACAAATCTTTACATTTGGACCCTTGAAACAGTACAAGGAAATTATTACCAGTTGTTCAGGAAGTGTAAGCGTCTTCTGCTTCATCGACGTCACCCGTCATGTAAATGTAGGTCAAATCTTACACATGACAAGTCCTCAAAGCAAGAGCGAGGGTAGTGACAACAAAACCAACAGGCACACGAATGAGAATAACCAAAAACACCGACCTTCATATCACACAAAGGAAATAGAATTGTTCTCAGTGAGATCATCATGATGACCATACTCCTTGTCAATAGTCTTAAAAACTTCATCATAGGAGACCCAGTGCTATTAATTTGTCCGTCAGTAGTAGACATTTAACACCGAAGTCATGATATTCGGGATAAGCTCTTGAATAACGAATAAACTGCGACATGACAAGAAAGGGACGGTTCACGATCGGAAAGTCGAAATCATCCCACTTATCGCAGAAGTATTAAGCAGTCCTTGTTGGTCATGTTGACAGTAAAGATCGAGGAAAAGCACCTGAAGTACACTAGAAGAGTTTGTAGTGTCTTCGATTTCAAGATGAGTGGTAAATAAAAGATCGACGAGGTCAATAAATTTCTTGTTTATTAAAGACAGTTTATCATCTATATTTCTGAATGTGAAATTGAATGATAAGTTCATCAAATTTTTCAGCTTCATATGAAAACAAAAGCAAAACGATTTAAAGAGGGGTACAATTTGTTTCCATAGAAATGCTTACAATCTGCTGGAACATCTTGCTCACGAAGTCAACAAATATCAGAAACTCCATCATTCTTACAATTCCATCCTCATTATTTTTGTCTTTGTCTTTGAGGTCTTTGTTGATGAGTTTGTCTGCACGGGCAAAGATCGATACTGGTTGAGCAAAACCGGCATGTGTACACCCAGGAGTGAAACACAATATCTCGGAATACCCGAAAAGCATGGAAATTATCATATAATAACTGATAATTGACCAGATGGAACTGGAGGTAACCCTTACTTCTGTTGTACAAATTGAACGGCAAATCTCAAAAGAACGGAAGTAGTATTAGTAGAGCGTCAACAAGGACATGTTATTGCCACTCTCGTTACTGAAACAATGCTGTCTTGTGGAATATCAAGTGTATCATAATGTCGCCGCTTTTCATTTTCTTCACAATATAACTCCCTTGGTATGAATGCAGTTATTTGCTTAGCATGGAATATCAAATTGATAACTGTTTTAGTCTCCATTATTTTTTTTAAATCCGTAAAACAACCCACTATGTAATAACGTTATGCATTTATTTATTTATGTATTTATGTTACAAAACATTAGTGTTGTTTCCAAAAATCTCTGACTTAGTTTCATATCTTCCTGCAGGTCTTGATCAGTGACATTCCCAGGAATGGTTCACATCAAACTTCGTTCACATCGGTGCAGTTTGCAGAAAAGAAGAAAATTGTTCTGGTGGAGTAAAGTGGGGTATTTGAGAAATGTGTCAACATTCAATGTAGAGAATACACGACACACACACCGAACCCCTATGATAATCAGATCTCTGACGGAGTGCAGAAAAAGATATGTGATGATTTAATACACGAGCAAATAATAATATTTAATTAATTTTTTAATAATAAAAAAACAATAGATTCTTTTGTTATTATTATTACGGTAGATAGCATTTAAAAACAAAGAGAATATCGTGTTTTCGATCGTCGTTCATGTAATGATCGGCATGTAATGTCAACTATCATATCAAATTTGTTTTCTAAAAACCAACCCCATAGTGCAGTGACATGGGAAACACTAGTATAACATAACAGTCAAAATGTGGATAGAAATGAGATAAATAATGAAGAATTGACAAGGTTTGCAATGAACAGTGTTATGTTACCTGTTGTTTCATAGAAACATTATGATATTTAACTGCTTGTTGCAAAATGACAACTACGTGTAAATTTTTGCCGCGCAAGTCGTGCCAAAAAGGGCATAATGTAGAAAAATAAAAAATATCCAAAACATTGAAAGTACCTATGCATTCATTCTAGTAAAAATATATTGTACATTGTAAATGATACCAGTATCATCGGCATTGTATGACAATACCGTTAAAATTGAACAAACATGTCATACCATGCTATTAACGAGTCGTATTTGTCCATATATAACGCACTGTTAAACAGGTGCAATGTGGCAGAAAGCTATTGGTAAATACATACCAACACAACACTTCCTTAAATCGGACTCGCTATGAACAGTTTAGGTAATACATGACAGTTTGACAGAAATTCATTTCAACGAATAACTGTCAAACTCAACGCTGCTCTTAAATTAAATATGTGTATTGAATAATATTGACACCCATTGTGCTTTATTTTAAAAAGTCGTAATCCAATTATATGGGGATGTATGTATCCATGCATTATTTTCCGCATGCAAGGTTTGTAAAAGGGCTTGCATCATGTATACATTGTACATGTAGCACAATTATGCTGTGTAACCGTGAGTGTATTCCAAAACCTGTATTTAGAGACAGCTGTTGGGCAGCGAATAAAGCGATCTCTTACTGTAATAGGTCTGTTAATACATATTTTGTCAATCAACGGAAATAATTGAAGTGATCTCTTTACACAGGTGGTCTCCTAATAGAGGTGAACTCTCAAACAGGTTATACTGTTGAAAAATCAAACCTATGATGCAGATGTCGTACGTGGAACACTTACCTGAGATTTGAGCTTACAGAAGAGTGGATTCAATTTAGCACTTCGGTTTAATCATACGGGGGTTCATTATTCGAATAATTTAATTGCTCCCCCTAGCAGCGGATTGGCGACTCGAATGACACACTCCAAATAATGATTAACCCGCTGCTTACCTCAGCCTACTTTTAAAAAGTGGGCCTTCCAGAAATACTAAAATAACAGTAAGTATTTGCTGCAATAACGAAACATATGATTATCATCCTAATTAGACCTAGATGGAAGATGTAGCTTATACCTGTATCCAAAGCATGTTTTCAAAACCGGCTTTCAGTCGAGTTATATTTGACTGCAAAGAATCTACGACTATCATCGAAGGCCGGCCTACTTTCGAATGAGAGTAAAGCCGAGAATTACAAGCTACTGTACACAATGCTGAAATCAATAAGCTGCGGTCATAAAAATAAATCTGATATTTCCTTTCTCTCGACCTCGAGATAGCAAAAGCAAATAAAATAAGCAAAAACAAATCGAACAAAAATTGAAAATAAAACGAAAATTGAGGAGACAAAATACTTAATATGCAACAATTATTCATCCAATATGTATTCCTGTATAGAGCACAAAAGTCAGTGTCCTTATTTACGTTCATTCACAAATCTGCTCACGAAGACGCAAGCACAGATCAATGAATGCTAATGAGGTGTCTTAAATGACCACCCAGAGAATGAGGCTCTTAACTACTAAATTACCCGCGTCTACTCTATCTTCGTCCTTGAAGAATTCAAGAAACGGCCATAACCACTTTTGTGTTATACAATAATTCATAATGTCTTTACATGTACTCTATTACCCATCTGCTATCTTATGTCCCCTAGCCACAACTTGACCCTGAAGTACTCTTTTACATGATGAAGGATAAAAACGACGACATCAGGACTTGCTTCTTGCTCTCAATTCACGTTCTGATTTCTACCCAGGGATTTGGGGTGATTTCTTGAGGTGGATTTAGGAATAGAACGAATTCCCTGACCAGAACTTAGACGTAAATTCATTATCTGACCACAATGAACTCGGACAGACGGGACACAGTATGATTGGTTCCGCTTGATTTGCATAACGTTGTTATGACTGACCAGTGCAAGCTTCCCGTTGACACAGATTACAAAAGTATCACAGAATGCGATGATCACGAACAACATTTCTTGCTTCCTAGTTATTTATAAAAAAAATATATAGCGCTTTGTTTAAATGTATAATAATAGCTCAACTTTTGCTTAAGGTTAAACATGCTACAGGGTAAAATTCGTTTACAATTTGCCTTCGTGTTAGAGACACAGTATTAACAAGCCTGTTTATCACACTTACTGAGTTTGCTTTCCTATCGGCATCATTATTATAGACGTACGATTTCTCCCACACTTCACCGGTACATTCCCGTTTTTGGCGGGGAAAAGATGAATGTGGCACATTGCACCTCTGTAATCTCATTTTATGCACAGTTTCGTATGTTTTTCTGAGCATGCTTGAACAAACTTAAACTTCCTATCGCGGTAAAGTCGCAGCGGTGCAGTATAAAGTATTTGTTTTATGTTGTATTTTACTCATTTTTCACCAATTGTGTATGGTTTTATTGTACCAGCGACGTGCATAAAGGGTATTGGCAAGAACATTGATCTCTATTTTGCGATGTCATGTTTGCGGTAGCAGGAAGCCAACTGGACCATCCCCTCCCCCTGTACTAAAAACAAATGTATCTAAACTCCCTACATCGACCACCTTTTATTACACTGTAAAAAATATACATGCATTAAGAGATATCTTGGTAACTTAATTATGATATATATAAAATAAAGATAACAGTGCATAGGATCCAGACTTTTAGCAGTATCATATGCGGAGATCTCAAATGAAATAATATGATCTCAGAATTTTAAAAAAGTTAACAAATTCACTGGCTGGAAAATGTTAAAATTCAAGGGTCCAAAATTGGGAGAGTAGGCAAGTATGGAAACTGCACTGCATGTTTCCTTTAGATATCCATTATACCTTGCATCAGAAATTATGCATGTTTTGCATTCCCACCATATATATTTTAGAGCAGGGAATGTGTTCATTTTTTTTCAATAATGTATTTTACATGTAGTAAAGGAACCATGTAAAGGACCCAATGTAATATGTGTTATGTTTATAGTATGAGATAACTGTAATATCCAAATTGTTTGAATGATGTACATTACAGTAAAATGATAATAGATTCTAATTTGAAAAGTGCATAATAATTATATTGCTGAAGTAAAGTGCACTGGTAAAATTTTAGACTAATGGTACTGATCCAAATATAATTCATGTTTAAACAACTAATTGTACAGACATGAAATAGAAGAAATGAGCATGTATACAAAGACAAAATGCATTACACATCACAACTTTAAATGGAAAAAAAAACTAAGAAATATTAAAATGAATTATTTTGTTATTTAGCCATTATCTTTTTTTCACTTTTGGCCCTGTTTGGTACCTTACTTTCTGAAACAAGTTTTAATTATTTCCTGCTAAATGTGGACAAATTGTACCTATAAGTGTTCTTTCCTTTATACTTGTTTAAAGAATAAACTTAACCCCTCCTCAAGATAAAAATACAATAAAAATAACAATTCAAATGAAGAACATAGACCTTTTCAGGTACATCCTTGTTGGAGGAAAGATACTTTTGAAATTTAAGCCCATTTTGAAGTTTTGGGCACCATA
>JAULCA010059767.1:0-12272 GCA_032360845.1 Crassadoma gigantea
TTTTGAATTTTTCCTCTGGGGGTATGGGTCCTGTAGTTGGAACCCTTCATCGCTCCATGGAGACACCACTGCGGTAATTTTGGGCGGCTTTGGAATTATGAAGTTGGAAGCATGGCTTCGTGGCTGGTCACGTGCATGAATACTGGAATCTGATTGGTGGGGTTTTCTAGGGGTTCTCCAAGGGGGAAAACTCTTTATTTTACGTATGGACAGAGCCAAGTAGGGTTGAAATTTGCATTATAATGACTGTGGTAAGTATTTATAATAGAAATTGGTTTCACAAGAGAAAACTCAAAATTAACACAAAGTACATAACTTTTAACCTACTTTTAATTATTTAACCTTTTTTATCGATTATGAAATGAAATCTTAACCATTTAGTCCCTTTAAGGTTTTGACATATAATGATAAACTAGAGGCATTGTATCGAAGTTTTGACATATAATGATAAACTACATGCATTATATCAAGGTTTGACTGTTTAATGATGAAAAAAACTGGCAATGTATTGAAATTTTACTAATAAATGATAAACAACAGACATCATATCGATTTTTTATATATAGCGATTAACAAAAGGTATTACATCGTGGGTTTACTGTATAACGATAAACAACATTTATTATGTCGAAGTTTAGTGTCTAATGATAAACGACATGCATTATATCAAAGTTTGAATTTATAATGTTAAACAATTGGCCCGACTTGTAAAAAAATCTCAACTCTTGAGATTTCCTCAAGTCTAAGATTTCCCATAGACAATACATTGCTTGAGATTTTCCTCAACTTTGAGATGTTTTATACATTTCAAAATTCGATATAATGCCAGGGGCAGGCATTATATCGAATTTGGAAATGTAACGCTATACAACAGACATAATATCGAGGTTTAACTGTATAAAGATAAACTAGACTCATAATATCGAGGTTTTAGCGTATATCTATTTACAGATACGTCACTTATATTTACATGTCGGGGGAACATGCATCCTTAGGGTCTATACGATTAAGTTAATTAAGCCTTTATCACACTGTGTCGTGTTAAACAGCACCTTTACTTCTCGCCATTCATCTTCATACAACAGAGCTATACGCGCCGGCCCACACACGCCAGACAGACGGACATCGATTTTATTTTCATACCAATACATAAAGCTATTTTTTTCGCTCAGTGATAATTTATTTATGAACAACTTAAAGTGGATTTTTAATGATATTATTTAATTAAACTGAAGCTTGTTTGAAAAAACAATTAGTTTTATATAATGTGTTTGATAAAACTCTTTTTATCAATATTCAATGAATATAAATTTGAAAAATGAACCAAATTACCTATGCTGAATATTGATATATACGTACTATAAGATTAATAATTTCTGAGGTGATCTTATTTTAGTTACATGTTTAAAGTGAATATATAAACATATTTATTTAAGCATATTTGCAAACTCGGCACATGTTTTAAATATGGCTTTGAGTAAACGTTGTATTCTGCTTACCCCAGAATAGAATGGAGGTGAAACTGATTGCGTTGCGTCCTTCAGGATACCGACCACGAAACACTCAAGCTCTTGAACCCCTGGAATATGTCATGACAAAACCGAAAGCTCAGTGTGCGTCACAAGACGACTTGTTCGATCATATGATGTACATCAAAGGATCTCGCAGTCGCGAAACGGTTAAATTGACTCGCTTTGAAGTCGGACGTCGTTCCTCGGTAAACTTCAAAGGACAGGTATCAGCCTCTTGATTGGGCAGGTTACTTTACGTGAGACCAATCAAATAGCTAGCCGCGTGCCTTCAATTTTGATATGACATATTTCCCAGGGTACAAAGAGCGACAGTGAGCGTCAACCTTCGGGTAACGAGGTAGGGTGTTCCTCTGTATTGTTTCTTTATCTTTTTCTTCACTTTCATAAATAAATATACTTGTGAAATGTGAACATCATTTTTAGTATGTGTATTTTTTTTTTATCTATTACGTTATTTTTAGATAATTATCTGAAACATTTATCTTAAATAGAAAGTGTACGTCAGGGATTCGTATTTTGTGTATTATTTGTGTCAATACAAATTATTTATATGCAATATTATATATTGCCTGTAAAGAAAAAAAAGGTTGGGGGGTCGGGGTGATCCTTGATATCATGGGTTTACGCTCGTTTTTTAGCTTTGCATCCCTGTAAAATGTCTCAGAAAAATCGAAGGCTCAGTCTGAGTGAGACAGGAAGACCACTTATTTGATCATTTGATGTACATCAAAAGAATCTCTCGGCAGCATAACGGTAAAATTGACTTGCTTTGAAGTTGGATGTAGCTCATATGTGATCTTAAAGGGACAGGTATAAGCCTGCGATTGGTCAGACTTTTTTACACGTGACAAATCAAATACTCATCAGCGTGTCTTTGATTTTGCTTTGACATATTCCAGGGGTACAACGAGTGAAGGTGAGCGTGACACCTCGAGTATCTAGAATGCCCGCCAGTATGTTTCTTTCAAAATGCAGGAAACTTTGTTGACTATAAAACGATATTAGTTTTGTTAAAAGCCAAGTTGAACCACAATAGCCATTGATCTTTCCTGACTGAAATTCATGACATGATGACGCCCATAATATTTGTGCAATGACGCAACGCAGTTAGAAACCCACGATAAAGTAGTTTATCGGACAGAAATGCAATTATCCATACTTATATATATTTACATGTCTCCCTTCTTCAGCTTAGTAAACCCTGACTGCGTATAAATAAGTGTATACGCAGTGAAAAAAGGCACGGCGGATTGATACTTGTTTCAAATATGGCGCCGTCCACTCTTCAGCGAGACAACAGTTAAATAGCGACCAATGCTTAGATCAGTCGGGATCCATTATGATTATACAACAAATGATTGGTGTCAAATTCCTTGTTCCATGTACATGTATGCACATTCGAATTTCTTTGGCGGTAACGTCAACAATAGCGGCTTTGTCCTGACCGCATGACTCCTTGAGCAGTGTGTAAATGTATAGAAAAATGAATGAATAGAGAAGTTCGAAGGGCTTCTCACATTGCTTAATTTAAAATTAAAAAAAACACGAAAGGCAAAAAATAAGTGTTGTTCTTTACGTATTTGCTAAATTTACTCATATATCGATGTAGATTCACTGGAACTATATTGTCCTAGCAAACACGGCTCCCGTAGTTACCATCGTGGCAACCCGCTTCGACCCTTTTCTTTCTGCATAATAACGCGCACCATAAAATATGTTCGTTGACAACTGCGTTCATACTACCGTAGACGCTGTCAAAATGAAGGTCAATCCTTAAATAAATTTATACATTTTACAATAATTATGAAATAAGTTATTTAAATCTATATTAAGTATTCTTGTTTGCCCAGATATTAGCGCGCGGGGGTCTTTGACCAAACTCAGATGGTTAGATCAATATATGTTGGAGTGACTCAGTATGAACACTTAAATATCATAAATTAATATTTACATTTCCAGTACTTGTTCCTTTATCGGCATAACCAGAAGAAATTGTGTTTATACAACTATGAACACAATTCGATCAGTGTCATTTTGAAACTTCTCCTCCCGCTTCGATTAACATGAGACAACCGTTAGAATCAAACATTTTGATAACGTTTGACTGTTCCAGTAATCATTTTTTTTGCCTTGGCGACACAAAACACTTAAAACTCGAAAACATAAGGAAATTTGTAAATTTTGGTCTTTAATAACAAAAGAATATTTAAAATGAAAATAAAAGGATTGAACGGCATTTTTTCAATGTTCATATCGGTATAAAATTGAAAAAAAAAATGCCGTTCAATTCTTATTTATGACTTGAACATTGGCATCTTGGACGAGAACCTTTACGGTTGTCAAATTAACCCATCTACCCCTCAAGTCACACTTGAGCCCTACCAAATAGAAAACTGGGTTAATCCACTTTAAATATATAGGGGTGGATGAGTTAAGAACCACTGTCAAAATGCATGCTCTAGACTAAGCCTGAACGCTACCATTGCCGAGCAGTATAGTAAGTTAAAGCAGCAGTATAGTTATCAGAAGTCAGGGGTTTGAATCCTGGTTCATACCGTTAAGTTTTTACACTCAAAATATTGTTGTTGTTTTTTATTATTGGACCTCGGACCTGGGCATGTATTCATAAAACCGTTCTCATTCTCAAGTATGTATTTTGTGCTCAAGCGTAATTTATTGTTCCGTCTATAATTTGTCAGGGATTTGGAAATATTTAAAGAAACTGAAAGCTAAATACTGTTTCAATGTTTACTTTTGACTTTTTGATCGTTTGACACAGTTTAAGTGAATAACATGAAAGTTGGTTTGAGCACAGAATCCATGCTTGAGCATGAAAATATTTTCACGTAGTGATTTATCTATATATAATGGTAAGTGTTCATATTTTATTTAATACCGAATGATGCCTAAACTAACACGTTTCATTGGTGATGTGTGTAATATTCAATAATTAAAGCGATACTCCTCCTGTTTTCAAATCTAGCTTAGCTTACCGATTCCTAAATACAAAAGTTCGATGTGCTAATATGTAAAAGTTTCAAAAGTACAAAACTTTGAAATTAACTCATCACCCCTTGAATTTTAAAATGAACTATTCCAACCTTTGAATTGAAAGAGTTCAAGTGTGTCTTCAGGGGTGAATGAGTTAAGTTTCATGCATAATGATTCAAAAATATCACTTGAAGTGGGGGAGGAAACACAAATATTCATTAGAATATGAAGAAAATAGTCTCAATGATATCGATTTCGAAATTTTAGGTAAATAGTAATTTAAACAGTTTTTGTGTACCTTTCAAAACTGTCCTCAAATGATGATTCATATGTGAAGCTCTTTTGGAAAGAAAATGAGAAAATACGTCACTAATTATTGACAACCAAAAGTAATATTTCGATAATCTGAGAAAATAATTTGGAAATCATGCACTTTAAACATTTGTCATACGCCATAATTGAAACAGTTGTATTGAAGACGGATCGGAGAACAGAGAATCTTGAGAGATGTGTAAATTCGACTGTCTGTATTAAGGAATGGCATATTGAATTACTTGCGAATTACAGGAAACTTCGGTCGTACTTAACTTAATTAGCGGCCATACAATTTACTTCTAATTAGCTAAACAAGAAACTCATTCTATTTCTGCCGTTCCTTTTTACCGAAATTCAATGTTCTTACCATGTCGGGTTAACTGTAGTCCTCATTGCACACACGAATCCATCCCATAATACTGCTTGAGATTATTGTGTCCCGTTCTTGTTCAATAATTTAGATTATTGGGGACGATTTTCTTGAAAATAATACCATATTCATAATAATTTCAATTAATTCATCAATAGAAATTTTAACATCGCTCCATTTTTTCCTTTTTCTTTTCATTCTTCTTCGTCTTCTATTTTCTTCCCTTTTCTTCTTTTATCGCTCTTCCTTCTTCTTCTTGGAAAACATTTTCCTTTCCAAAATTCTTAAACTACAGACAAAACAGATCCGGATTACAGCGATTACGTCATTTACCGGTCATGCAGTTGGCAATCATATTGCCTATGAACCGCATCGAAAGGCAATTCAAAGCGGAAATGAGGAAAGTGTCAAATGGCGATATACAGTGTAATTTTGAGGTGCGTTCGCAATGAAATATCGCAATAACATAGACACGTGACAATACTTTCACGACCAATTTAATAACGAGCTATTCATATCTAAACTTTATTTATTTTACAAAAAGATTATGAAACAAGTTATTTCAACTGATATTAATCACTCTTGTTGGCCCGGATGTTAGCGTGCCGCCTTGGTGAAAGGCAAGTGCGCTATCCACTGCGCCACCTGACCACCCTAGTCAGATACTTCCAAAACCGAAACAAAAAATATGCATGGAAATATGAAGGCATGTAAAATAATAAGATAGAAAAGAAAAATGAATGTTTTGTCGTGTTTTTAAAAGAAAACTACTTAAACATGTCAGTATTAAAACAACAACAACAACAGTTAAATAGCTGTTAAACAGTTAATTAGCCCCCTCGATTTTTCTACACAACGAGTTTGATAAGGTATAGGTGTTCAAGAGCCAAACTATTAACCTATATTAAAAGTAAAATAATATTTATTAGGTAATTAATTAAAAAAATATCGATGTTGCAAATTTGTCACACCATCAGAAATACGTTAGAAAACGCTGTTAATTGTCAGTTGATAACAAGTTGAATGTACCAGATTTCTTTATCGCTCCAAAAGTCTGATAAGTGATGTAATTATTTTCGGTATTTCTCTTTGAAGTCGACACTTTGAACTTTTAAATATCATTAGAGGGACACATTACTGCGGTAATTAACGACGATGTCATGACGTAAATTGATCTGTTTTTTCATTATTTATTACATTTCCCTGTTTTATGTGTTATACTGTTTCTTACATCAGTCAGGCGTCCAACTCGCCAGACTAAAAATCACTCCATGGGACGGTATACACACGATTCTGGTTCTGTGTAATTCGAGGATAAGGTGTTTGGTTAGTTGTATATGTCTTATAAAGATCAATTGTAACTTAAAGGCATACCAAGTTTCGGTGTTGGAGGAAAGCCGGAGTACATGAAGAAAAAACCACTGACCTGCGGTCAAGACCTAGCGACTACGTCAGAACGAACGAGTTATTGCCCTTGTTTGCGACGTCATACATGAGTGAAAAGACCCCGCAATGTCAATAAAATATGGCTGACGAGCTGGTTGTCCTTTCTATTATTAGTGACAGTTTGAACTTCAGCGACAAACTTTGGTTGAGTTGTTCAGGTTACAAATGAGATAATTAGGAGGTAAGCGTGTTCAACTTTATGTATGCATTTTCAAATCTTGTCATAAAATCATATCTACGTTGATCATATCCCGTAACGGCATATCTATATCTGATGCAGTGCTATTGGCCACTTCATCAGAACATGGATTATGGCTAACGAGATGCCCATCTGTCGCCTGCGACAATCATAACTGCAATATCACACCTTTGGTAATTATGTTTTAATCTTTATTTCTGATTTTATAATTTTTTTTTTCTTACGGGACGGGAAACGTCCTCGCAACAGCCTAGGTTATACGCCTTCGGTACGGTTTTCACGTTAAGGATGATGTAGTTAGAAAGTAAAAAGTGTATAAGGTAAATACACACATTTGCCGACATGTCGTTATATGTAATCTACGTTGATTTATATCATATAATTACATGTCTATATCAATAAACAGTGTACAGAGAAATGTCGTTGACAAAGATCAATTTTAATTTTTAAAAAATCATGAGTGTGTTACGTTCATTTCTTAAGGCATCCCTTACACAATCACACAAGACTAGAATAAGTTAAGTTGTTCTACCCTTTCGCCTAAAAATCCTGGATATAAGTGACGTAGAAAACATAGTTACATCTTATAATAAACAGTACTCTGTACTTATGTTTAGTACAATATTCATTCCATAGCGGCCGATTGGTTAAGGCGTCTGACCTCCTATGATTGGAAGTAATCTACCACTGGGTCGCAGGTTCGAGGCCAGTGGCACAGTAGCCAGAAAAATACTGGTCCCAGGTCGATTGTTTTTCTCCAGGTACTCCGGTTTTCCTCGACCATCTTAATCTTGGTCGTCATGAAATGAAAATAGCAGCTGTTAATAGGATGTTCGGCACAAACAAATCAAACGTTGTAAAATTCAAACAGATATACAGATAATCGTAATTGCAATTTTTTTTTTATTAATACGTCCTAGTAGTGCTTGATTCTCTTCATACTTGTGAAACATGAGAGGAAAATGCACGACCAGACAGGGGTTCGAGCCCGGGACCTTCCGAACTCTATACAGGCGTTCTACCAATTGAGCTATCTGGTCGCCGACGATCGACCCAAACCAGTTCCGCTACACGTGTACTGTAAATTCCTGAAATTTCTTTGATCAATGATTCTAAAATCACGAATTGCTTTCAGATCTTCCCTTTTATTTGTTACAACTGTGGTGTTTGGTTAAGTAAAGCTTTGTTTGCGCTTAGTTTCAGAGCAACAGGAGCCGTAATATGCCAGTATGTTTTTTGTAAGGATACTTTATTAAAGAGACCACATTAAAATCAGATAATGTATATTTTCGCTTGTTTGAGAACCATCTCATAGGAGTTGGCTTATTAGCGTTGACGATGACCTAAGTTTCAGAGCAACGCTTTTGTTTGTTCGCTTCATTTTTCGTTTAATAAGCTAGACCTATATTGATTTAAACTTTATTTTATTTTACAATGACATTTCGTAACTTACATTTTATACAACAAGGATTCAGAATTTTTTTTTGAAATTTGTGTAAATCTGTCTATTTTAAAAAAGTTAACATGCAGGTAGCGACTGATCAGATATAAACCAAGGTTAAAGAAGAAAAAGCAATAGGGGAGGAAAAGGAAGACAGAAAATGAATGAGAGAGACAGGAGAGAGCAGATTTATAAACATTACGTAAGATAGACTAATGCCCTATGATAAAGGATATATTTCTATTCACAGCGATAATGGGTATCTTTAAAGAATATAAGTAATAAGAAATAGTGTGTGCAATAAATATTACTTTTAGCGGTAATGAATGTAGTGATCAGTTATGACAAAATGAACGTACCAGAGGTCATGAAAATATCGTGCTTAATGAAAATATCATGGAAATACCGTGCTTAATGAAAATATCGTGCTTAATGAAAGTATCGTAAAATATCGTGCTTAATATCGCTTCCTTCTAATCACCCTTGGGCTAATTGATGACAAAACGAAAGGCTGACAGTAAGATATTTGATTGGTTCTAGGTATAAACTTACTAAACAATTATCAGCTGCACCCTACTTCAAAGCCTGTCTATTTTACCGTAACGCTGCGCCTGATTCCTTTGATCTCAATGGCAGACTTGTTTGTGTTTTACGTCCTTTTAACAGCTATGGTCAATTAAGGGCGTATCCATCCTCGATATCCAGGGGTTACGCTCACTTTTCCTCTCTACACCCCTGGAATATGTCATAGAAAAACTAAAGGCTAGGT
The DNA here is from genome assembly GCA_032360845.1 of Crassadoma gigantea. Classification (NCBI taxonomy): domain Eukaryota; kingdom Metazoa; phylum Mollusca; class Bivalvia; order Pectinida; family Pectinidae; genus Crassadoma; species Crassadoma gigantea. The sequence goes on from JAULCA010059767.1 coordinate 9,064, forward strand.
GTGCGCCACCTTGTTAATGAGACAAGAAGACTAGTTCGATCTTTTGATGAACATCAAAAGAATATCGCGGTCACGTAACAGTTAAAATTGAGAGACATTGGAGTCGGTCATCTCTCCTTTGTAATCTTCAAAGGGCATGTACCAGTCAAGCGATTAGTCAGGTATTTTACCTAAGACCAAATCGTCGTGCCTTCAATTTCGCTATGACATTATTCCAGGGGTGTAGAGAGCAAAAGTGAGCGTAACCCCTGGATATCGAGGATGGGACATGCCAGTACCTTGCAACTGCCACACGTAGGTCTCGATCCCGCGACCCAGTGATGGAGGGATGGTGGTAGCAGAATGTCGGACACCTTCATCACTTGGCCACTGCGGCTCCAAATGAAAGACATTAGCCTTTTGTGTGTTTCGTAAATGAACTTACAATTCTGTCATTATATATTCTAAGGATGTAGAGTAGATATGCATATCGAGAGCGAATCCTTTGAATTTTCCGAGATGCTACACTACATACCTGTAATGTATGTATTCAACGTGCCATAATTACGCTAGTCTGGTTAAAAAACCATTCAGGGACGCCAATTTGTTCCATAATGTTGGTTTATTGTTCATGCATATATCATGGATGATTCAGACTAATAGCGAATAATGGCACCGTCTGATCAACACAAAAGTCATTAAGCTTTATTTGCATATCATTCCAATTATTGAAGTTAACCAACCATGCGCAATTGATAGCCGTTTTCAGTGTATGCAGTTAGGTCACACCAATTCGCAACAAATATTCCTAGTTGTCAGTGCACCTGCGCATGTGAACATGTTTCAAATCTGACAAGCAACTTTCATTTTTTACGAAAGGGAGTTAAGGGTTTTCGCATGCAAGAATCGGCTCTATACATTTCATTTTGTGGAGAAAGTTTTATTTTAGGAGTCCGAAACCGCACTTGAGTAAAGCACTTTCCTATTGGGAGATGTTCCTGCCCATGCACATTGGGAATTGTCTAAAAGTCCACATGTACGGTAGATATTGGATTTCTTTCTATTTCAACTCATTTTCCATTATAATGCAATGGTATAAACAGGCGTACTTTGCAAAGTATAAAATCATTGTATTTGGATACTGTATTGTTGGAAATATTCACGAGAGCTTTAATTTCGCAAATTTGCGAAAACATAAAAAAAGTGCGAAAATTTGTACCTAGTGAAATTTTGAGAAGGTTAAGATAACATTCAGGCTTCACGGGTCCCTTGTGATTTATACGTCTAAACAAACGATATGTTGAAAAAAAGTACGTGCTAGTGAATTTATACAGATAATCAAATATGATTAAAATGTGTCAACTGGCAATTTTGTTGAAGGAGAAATTAAATTTCGTTCACGTACAAAGTAACTGTAAAGGATTCACATGTACAACGACAAGGGGGAACATGCGATACAGTTGTTGGCATATCCAGGGGTTACGCTTACTTTCGCTCTCTACGCCCCTGGAACATGCCATAGCAAAATTGAAGGCCCGAAGATAGCTGTTTGATAGGTTTCAGATGAAAACAATCGCTAGGCTGATACCTGTCCTTTGAAGATAACAAAGGAGAGACGCCCGACTTCAAAGCCTGTCAATTTTCTTTTGATGCATATCAAAGGATCGAACTAGCCTTCTTGTCTCATTAACAAGGTGGCTCATATCTAGCTTCGATTTTGCTATGACATATTCCAGGGGTGTAGAGAGCTAATGTGGGAATAACCCCTGGATATCGAGGATGTAAGTTTCGAACCCGGGGTAAATGCGACATCGTTCCAACGTTACCTCATGGTACGTTTGCTTTCTTAGTAGGAGTTCCACGGGAGTGATTAATTAACGACAGCTATAAAGAACAACATGGGATGACTGATTGGGAAGGGATTGTTTACCGAGAAGAAAAGAAGATAATTTTTATTGTTAAAATACCGTTTAATCGCAACGGTCTTTATTGCACAGTGTGGTTTTATTATCGGCTGTCTGCGAACGTATCATTCGCTGGTTTGATCGCAATTGGCGTCACAGCGCAACTAGCCACGGGTCAGTTATTGTTTGTATTCTATTGTCAAGAACCAATAAAGCGGTAAACAATTTCCGGATTTTAGCACCTTATTCCGGTGATGAATAGATTAATGTATCGTGTTATCGTGTTTGTTATATGTCCGAGTCATGCAATGCTAACCCTACACTCAATAAACTATATAATGCAGCTACAAGTTTGACTAATACTGACATACACATATTAGATGAGATCCATTTTCCCTACATTTTCATTATGACACGTCATTATCACGTATAGTTTCCATGTTTCTAATATTGACTCGGTATTGCTAGTTTTAGAAAAAGCAGGTGAAAATATTTATGACGTCATTTCAATTGTATCGTCACAATGATCTCTGCCAAGTGCAGTACTTTCCTTGCAACTATAGTAAAGTACGTTCTATAATTTGTTATTATTAAAACATTATTAAAACATTATTAAGTATCTTATATTACAATTAAGGTATTTTTACTTCGTTGAAGGTGTGGTCATGTTTTCATGAGAAACAGCCCTGCAAGTAGGGCGTTAGAATTATACCTGCTGTCCCCATTGCATGGACTAACTTTGCGATCTTATCTTTTCCTCTTCTTTTCAAACAATTATCTTATTTCTAATGTCTCCCTTAATAATGCCTCAATTTTGGCCTTTAGTTGAGCGTTCGCCCCTGTGAGGAAGGCTTTAGGTTCTGTCCCTTGGCCGAGACATACTAGAGTCTGTAAAAATGGCAGTTTCTACTCCTACTTAACATTCAGCAATTTAGGAGTGGGACGACTGTTTTGTCCGTTGTCAGTATAATTTGACCGGGTGAAGTGTCCAGCTGGGCGGCTTCGGTAGTATGTTTCAGTGAAGTAGCACTATAAAATAAGCATCAGTTCCGCGCTATCACAAGGAGACAAACACGAACATATCGCAGCCTCCCAAAAACACACACGCATTCACTACACACATGCATCTTGCACACATGGGAGGCCGACTTAAATGACCATAGCTGTTGATAGGACGTCAAATAATACTTAACCAAACCAAACATAAGAAAGTAATATTGACCGACTTCGTCTCGGTTAAATTAATTTATCAGGTCTATATAACCATACATTCACCTCAACAAAAGTCCATAATTGATAAGTATCATTACAACAGTTTATATCATA
>JAULCA010059878.1:0-12070 GCA_032360845.1 Crassadoma gigantea
ATTACATGTCTACTGACCAGTACATACAAGTCTACTGACCATTACATGTCTACTGACCAGTACATACAAGTCTACTGACCATTGTATATCTACCTACCATTCCATATCTACTGACCAGTACATACAAGTCTACTGGCCATTACATGTCTACTGACCAGTACATACAAGTCTACTGGCCATTACATATCTACTGACCATTACAAGTCCACTGACCATTGTATATCTACCTACCATTACATGTCTACTGACCAGTACATACAAGTCTACTGACCATTACATGTCTACTGACCAGTACATACAAGTCTACTGGCCATTACATATCTACCTACCATTACATGTCTACTGACTAGTACATACAAGTCCACTGACCATTACATACACCTTTGCTACCTTGAAAGCTATTCTTCCAACTGGCCTGTCTTGTTATTTTTTTTTTTATTTCTTGTTGTCTTATGACTCCACTCTCCTTTCATCTTCACTAAGTTTGTTTTATTTACATTGTCTTACGCTAGTCTCTTATACTATGCTACTATATATTTTTTTTCAGTTTAAAATCTGTATACAGTATGTCTGGAACTTGTCTAGCAAGCAGCAGGATATATAGCGGAACATTTTACTTTCTTTGAGGTTTGGGTGCATCATCATTTATCTGGTTTGCTCAGGGGTCAGATTCATTCTACACATATATCACAAACAAAATATGAAGTCTGGATTCAGTAGTATGTTGCAGATTCCATATATCCTATCAAAGACTCTTACTGACTGTACTTGCCCCATTGGTAAGCAAACGGTGTGAATGTGTGAGCATACTGCTGGTATATGATACTTTCTGGGAAATGCTCCAAAGCAAACTTCATTAGAACTGTCTTGTAAACGTGTGTCTAATCTTAAGAAGTCAATTATTTGCTGATAAGGGGTATCGTCGACGGTAGCCTAATTGGTAGAGTGGTAGATAGTCCAGCTAGTATTTGAAGGTCTTTGGTGTGTGTCCAAGTCTAGCTAGTGTGCTGTCCATTTAGATCTAACATGCATTCAAGCTACCTGACATTAATTTTTCCAAATAAATGGATAAATGAACAGTGATTAAAGTTCTAAAGTTTGTACAAACTGAACAAGATCATCTTCTGATCTGATGCTGAACACTTTGGAGTTGAGAAATTTGATCAGCACTTTTCCGTTCGTCGTCGAGGTTTGGAGAATTGCTTTAGATTTCACCAACTGTCGCGAATGATATGCAAGTTCACCCCGCGTCTTGGTGAGGCCCTCATTCACAGAGATGTGTGAAAATGAATCGCTATCACGGAATGCCTTCCTTGATAGTTCGTATCAACAGATTTCAGACGGACGATAATTTGCCGAGGTTTAGGAGGGGATCTCCCAGCACCATGCTGCTGACGAGGTTTGCTCACACGATGAGATCGCTCAAAATTGGTGGGCTGTAAGTCAATACCTGCAGCAGCCTTCAGAACAACGGCAGTGGTGTCTTCCTGATGTGTTTCCTGGAAACCAGAGAATCTCACTGGGGCGCGACGTCCATACTGTTCGACGTTGTCTATATGTAGACGTAGGTCACGGTTTTTATGTTGTAGGATATCTATTCGTTGGAGGAAGGGGTTAAACGGGTGTTGACCTCCTGGGTAACTAAATTAGCGATATCCGCCTTAAGGGAATTCATAAGGGCTACCACAATCCTGTTAATATCGATGTCTGACAGCGATGAGGGACTAGCACTGGGACACCACCCGGGAAATGAACTGGATTGGCATACCCCGGGAGGTAGGGGTGGCCATGTGGATGTGTATACTGAGGCTTGGGCTGAAAGCCAGGTTGACCTGTAGTAAGACTCATTGGGGTGAAAACCTCAGATATAGAGTTATTGCAGAGTAAAGTCTGTTTATGTCTTTTGAGTTCCCGGGGGTTGAGTGAGCCAATCGAAGATGATGAGCTAACACGATGACGTTTTTCTCCTTGAGAGGGCGATAGAGACATGTGTGCTAACAATATATATGTAGTTACGTATACACAAATAATAGTCATGTATGTTCAGCATCAATTCAAAGAAACAGCTGAGGTATCGCTATAGAAGTTCGGCGTAGATGAATGTACATGTACTGCAACAGAATTATTTCAACATTTAAACAAAAACCACAGGGTAACTTATGGAATAAAGAGGTCAATCAGATATTTTAAAAGTTTCACTCTCTCAATGCATCACAGACCATGTGTGACACAGCTCTATGGCAGCACCCAGCACCCAAACCAGAGTAGTTATCGGGATACATACAATAGCTCCCATAGGATGGACCGGGTATGAGTTCTCACTCAAACGTTCAATATGGAGGGCTGAATAATACGGCTACAATTATCAATAACATATATTTTCCCGTTGTATATAATGGGAAGTCATTTAACATTCCTTCATTTCAAGAATAGACCTCAGGCACCTCGCAACACTACCTTTTACATATTTTTTTCCGGAGCTGCTCGAAAGTGTCCATCTCCCAGCAGGGGCAGATAATCTATTATTATTTGTATCGTAGTGACAAATTTGACCATTTTTTGAAGAATTTATATCTTATTTTTGTTACAGCAATTATAATACAGAAACGATTTCAACTTGTATTTATGTAAATAACTCTTGTTAGCCCGAATGTAAGCTCGATGGGTGTCTTAATGTGGGAGAGACCGGAGTACCAGGAGAAAACTTACATTGTCGGGGAGATGATCACCCCATACCTTTTCACTTCCGATCGGGGAATCGAACCACGGTCGCCTTGGTGAAAGGCAAGTGCATTATCCACTGCGCCATAAAAAGAAATGATTTATCGGGTGGTCGGGTGGCGCAGTGGATAGCGCACTTTCCTTTCTCGATTCCCAAATCGGACGTGGAAAGGTATGGGGTCACCTGCCCGTGTACTCCGGTTTATTTGTAAAATAAATAATTCCTTGTTTACCAGTACCATACCTTGTTTTTATTCTGTTTTTAGATATACGTTCCTGTGTTTTATCTGTGTCTTCTGTACCAGTTGTTTTATGTTTATATTGATCAATTAGTTTGAGTATATTTTGTGTTGAAGCTGTGATATAGATATACATGTGTCCATAGATGTCCGTGCTGTCCCTTTGTTGTCGCTGTGGCATATTTGTCCTTTATGAGTGCTTCTTGTTAAAGTTTCCTTTTAGAGCTGACTTTATACGTACAGGGATCATATTAGGTAATCTTCGTTCTAAAATAAACGTTTTAAACTATTGAACATTTTGCTGTATTGAATTTCACTTCGGTATCCCGAGTGATACCCGAATGCTACAACATAAATTTGCGCATGTTTCGCCTGGGACCAGAATCAATAACTGTACCGACATTGACGAAATTGTCACGTACGTCAACTTCCAGCACTTTAAAGAACAAGTTTAGATTAACCAGAAGTGACAAAAAGTACCATTTGACGTGAGAAACATGCATCAAGATAAACCAGTTGTTCAGTTAGTCGGCAGTAGACATTCATTACACAGAGAACCGACCGTGTGCATCAGTTTGGATAGGGGCGGTAATTAATGTGCGTCCGTCACGTCATTCTGATGGATGTAGCCGTAATCTCCATCACGACCTACGGGGGATGGACTTTATGGGTGCTCTTTGAGAATCAAGCGCAACAACAGGCGGGACAGAATAGACGAATACTTACGAATTCCTCGTTGCGACCATCAAGGGTTTCATTTATTTCAACATGTTGGACTTTGTATTACAATCGTGGGTTAAAGATATGGATAAGAGATCTAGACTATGTTTCCTATTGATTTACTGTTTTATATCAATATAATGTTTAAAGATTTTTGGAGGCGCGGCAGTTGGGTGGTAGGACGCCGGGCTCGTGACCGAAGCGTTGCGAGTCCAAGGCACGGCAAGGCATTGTGTAGTATCCCCGAGCGAGATACTTTACTCCGCTTGTTCCAGTCTACTCAGCTGTAAATGAGTACGTGGTTGGACAGTGCTCGAGTTATAGAATGCTACATATATGTAGCTGTGAGTGCCGAAATGGCAGCACCGGCTGTATGCTCCCCAGGGAGTTGAGAACGATATTGGCTGGTTACGAAGGCCCTATAAACCGATAATAATTTGTGAACAGCTTTGAGACGACTTAGGTTGTGATAAAGCGGTATATAAGAACGTCGAATTATAATTATCGTTAATGCTGTCTGCATCATATTTTAAAATTCTATATGGAATCATATGTAGGGAAATGAGCTAAAAACTCCCAAAGTATTAACATGTAACACCTACTCTAGTTAACAAGTGTGGCCTCGTCCTAAGGTTAAGGGTCCTCGTACCACTACTAAAACGGTTACATAAGAGATTTGAAGCGTGTTTTTTTCATCATGACTTTATAGTTTTGTTTGAACATTTCTGAAAAGCAAACCATACCTTGTAGGACTTAAATGAGAAATGATAAATAATAAACAAAATGCAATTGATAACAATGCCCCGAGTGTACAAAAATAAATGAAGAAAAAATAATCTCCGATGCTACACCCCGATTCGATCCCTGAACTTCAAACTGCTGATATATTTTTTTATGAAGAAAAGTTCTCATCTTTTTAAACGCTTTTTTTTTCAAATCTGTCTGGATCTTTCTTAATCGACCAAATTCTTACGAACACCAGAATATGTTGTATTTTACCGAAGTTAGTTAAAAACGCTTATACTTTGTAAATAAAAAAAAGGAGACAAACAAGATTTTAATAACTTGAGATGCGTGTCGCCTTTTGTATGCTTTGTGGATACGAAATGTCCATGGTTACCGAACAATCGCAGTATTTTGACATGCCAAGGCTTGGCATTACCGGAGCCACAGACATTCAATTTTCTAAAGCAATAATGATGCAATTCTATTTCTATTACCTCACTTCCTCACATTAGCATAAGGAAAAGGAGCCTTTTGTGTATATGTATAGAGTCTGAACGTCATTCTCGTTTTAAAGTCAGGAAACTAACAGAAAGAAATATGCTAATTTGGCTCCGTCTTTGGTTTGTGTAAAAAAGAGTATAATTTAAAAAATATTCCGGCTCGTTTTATCGCATTTCCGACTGAATTCATTTTGGCTATTGTACGACAATGAAAATGTCACAACCCAACACTCAAGACATTCGAGTCTGGTCGAACATCGAGGCATGTAGACTGCTTTAAGCGATTTCATTTAACTCTGCCGGATTATTGATATAGACTTTAACTGTACAGCAAGGTCCTATCAAGTCGAAGAAAGTGTTAGAACATTAAGATGTTAACTTTATTTACTTTACAACAATTATTAAAAAAGTTATTTAAACTTATATTGATCACTCTTGTTGTCCCGGATGTAAGCGCTCGGGGTAGTAAAATGCCACCCCCAATGATCATATATATTTTTTATCATTTGGGTGTCTTTTTTTACCAAAAGTCGATTTAAGCCCCTAAAACATGTAAAATTACTTGTTTTGGTCCAAATATAGCTGTAACAAATACTCTGATACCTGTGTATGTGACCACTTAGGAATATCTTCTCATAGCATTCTATTTCTTACTGTAAAACTTTGTTTGAAATTGCTTGTTCAGTGGTGTGCTTACTCAAAACCTTGATCATTCCCGTTGACATTTCTACTGAAGTGTTGATCAATGTCGTGTTCAATGGTGATCGCAGATGATAGGACCATTCTGAAGTGCCCCGACCGCACTGTCATAAACCGACACAAGATGGCCCGATATTCTCCACCCGGAGGTACTGTTTTCTGAGACAGCCCTGAAAACAGACTGTAAGTAGGAGAGAAACGATGGAGGTTCAAAGTTTATGACTGGGACAGCAAATCAATTTTGGTTACTTCAAGGCTTTCTGAGCAGAAATCAAAGAAGACAACCTCAAACTTATTGGGATACCATATTAGTCGCCTTCGTTTCAACTTTTTCCTCTTTACACAATATTTACAATACTCTATCTTCTCATCATTCTTACAATCCACTCCATCTTCCCGTGTACCTGTGGGCTTTCCTGATTGTATTCAGATAGCACAATTACTGTCACAATAAGAAGCCCATTGCTCTAGAAAAACGCTTGATCCCTAGACCGCAGTAACCAATTCGGTGTCCGCACTCGTCAATTCAATCACCGCGCCGCGTTGTAATTTGGCCGGAAATTAAATGAATTTTACATGATTTTGTCAAATTAATGAGATTTGTAAAGATGTTATTGGTTGAGGCCGCAATAACGACATACACTCGGACAGTTAGTTTATTTACGTGACCGGTGTAAATTGTGTTAGTGCCAGCGGGAATGTGGGACTTCCAATTCAAAATATCTATTACGACAATATGACCGTTCCATAATAGGTTATATAAATAGCACGGCTTGGACTGTTGTAAAGGTCAATACAGTCCATATGGGAAGAATCCCAAGCTGACCAGGGCGATCGATAGTATGGGAAACGATAAACGAACGATTATAATGATTTATTTTGTATCAACCGTGCTATGACTGGAATGAAAACGAGGCTTTCTTCTATTATACTTGTGGGTTTTTTTTGCTTGATGACCAATAGTCTGGCGAGACAGCGTAGGTTTTAAGTTATATAATACACTGGGGGCCGCAATGATTTAGCGCTATATGGACTTTGTCGTTTCCATTTTGGATTATGACTACGAATACTAGCATCAACGGACGCCAAAATGATGATGAAATCATCAGTAACAGTGTTAAACATTTCTATAGTTTCTTAATGGTTGTTTCATTCAAACTTTTAGAAACACACCCATATGTGGATTAATGAGAGAAAAAGAGAGACCATAAGAAATATGTCACTTGTTATATGGTGCTATACGCCACGATTATCGAACATTAACCAGAAAGCGTGTTTTCTTTTTGCATGTCTTTGGAAATATCTTTTCATAGTTAAATTTACAAATGCTTATCCATGTTTGTTTTCGTTGTTTATTCAATTGTTTTTGTCTGTTCCTAGATCTTTCATTTCTACTTCCTGGTAGTTACGCTCTGATTTTTAAGAAGTACTTAAGTGTTGATCAATGTTCCTGTGAAATATCAGGTGATCACATTGCTACATCGCAGAACTTACTAAGCTATTACAGTTTTCGGAGGTACATTTTGTATCGCGCCATTTCTGCGCCCGATTTTCATAATTTTAATACGAAGGTTGGATAATTTCCCATCCATTTATCTTGTGCTGGTAAAGAAGGAATTATCATAGAAGTCTGTTACATCTATATAATAGTATACTGTGAAGGATGGTACGACCAGCTGTTCCAGAAGGGTAAGCGTCTTCTGCCTCGTAGACAGCACCCACCATGTAAAGTTATGTCACATCTGAGAACCGATATAGCGAAAACTAAACCGCCATAAATGCTGTAGCAGACATCTAGGAATGGCTCTCTTGGGTTTTCAGATGTTGCTTGTTTACAGAATTCGGCCAGTTCATGTCACAGCAAACACATTGTTCTCATTTGGTGATCTATAATATTTGAATCCTAAAAAATTGGTTATTTAAATTCAACCCTGAATTAACTATCCATTTTACATTTTATGGAACATACATGTGTAGTCTTAACACGCTCATCTGGGAGTTATTTATAATCGCTTTGCAAAATAAGGGATAACATTTTGATGTTTCAACCTTTAATGAAGAAAGGTTATGTTTTACGCAAAGCTGCTTACCTACTTAAGGCTGATCCATTGCTAAGAATGTATCGATATTTCAGTTAATCAGCATAAGAGAACGCGTAATAGGTATGGGATAGGGAATTATCACGATCTGGAATGACTAGAATTGGCACTGTGGGAGCGCAATCAGATTATTATTACTACAAATGAGTCCTAATATTTTGAGAGAGTTGAGGTAGTATTAAATTTCTTGTCGGCAAGAGGACAAAGATGAAAACTGCATAATAAAGATTCAAATCCTTTCCTGTTTTACAGCAAGAACTTCTAGGAACAGTTTCAATTTCTGAAGAACTAAAAAAGATTGTCCAGTATATACGTATATACTTGATAGTCTTTAATATTTCATCCTTCTTTTATCGTAGAAGGTAGGTATTTGGCGGTTCCTCGAGAAAATCGTCTTCAACGAACAAACCGCCTTCAGCTTCTTTGTAACTTAAGACAAATTGATGATACCATCAATTTCACTAATATCTAAAAGCTATAGAGACCGGACGTTTATTTTCCCTATAATATGATTTATCAACACTAATTTCAAGTAAGGTCCCTTTTGCCAGTGCGGTCTTCTTACATATTTAAAACGTCATTTAATATTTGAAATATTTAAATGCACTACGTATATCGAAAAGAAATTGATCCCATTCTAAGATATAGCTATTTTGAATGTTCAATAAGCTGACAAATGTTTGCCATATTGGGACGCACGTTTGTATTTTGACCAAACCATTGCAATGTTAACACTGTTCCGACGTTAAATCAAACTATGGTATCAGATTTTCATTAAATTCAATCATACGTTTATTATTATGTGCCGCCTTCTATATATATTTGTAACGTGTTTTATATCTTTTAAGTATGTATGTAAATGCTGTGTCTAATTCTTTAGCACCACATATAGCGACGAAATATAATCTTTAAAAAAATAATTGAAAAAAATGAGTTTCAGTTACACCTATAAAATTGACGGATGAAGTATAAACAATATTTTGTTTATTGCTTTGTTGGTAACCTTTTTTAAAACGAAAACGAGTATAGAAAACAAATAAGGGTTTGGATGATTAAAAAAGTAATAATTCTAGTCGGAATGATAAATGGAACTATAATAAAATGTTATATGGGGTGGCTTTTAAAAGGATATTCTTGCCAACTTATTACTTATTACGGTTGATACAAATTTTGGTTTCAAACTTCAATTAAGTTTTATCTTAAATATTTAAGCGAGACATTTGTAAATAAATGAAATGCTCTGACAAGTTATCCATTAATATATCAATTCAAAATTTAAAAAAAAATATGTAAGAATATGTGTAGTATAAATGCAAGACTTTGCAATTGTTAGACCGACTATTTTAGTTTCCAAAACATGAATTTGTTATCAGTAAAGGAATTGACATTTAACAGAAATCCACTTCCTGTATATGACAGACCAGAGAACCGGATTACCGGCGTCCAGATTAACGAGGGCCTGTTAACTATAGGATATGACGTAAATTCTTGTCCTGAACCAGACAGGGGTGTCCCAGTTGTAAAGGTCTACAACTTGGCTGTTTATCATATATATTTCTTCCCTCCTAAAATTCCGATTACTCCAAAGACACGACTTCTCGGAATTCAATTACACGTTTTCAAATACATCACTTGGGTACGTATACTTACATGTGTGTTGACAAGACTACATAGACCTAAACCCTTGATGTATCACGGCGAGAATACAGCCAAGGCCATGCTGGCTCCGAGATCTACCAGCTGTATCTCGCTATGTACGCAGACCATCAATAAAGTTTTGGTCGTTTCCTTCGATAAATCACTGTACTTGTAACCTGCATCCGAGGATGGATACGCGACAATTTCATTCCTGCGTAGGAAATCTTTAATTAGAGCTGAGTTTCAGAGACTGGTATGCCTCTAAGACCTATGGGAATTGGTCTGATTCTCAATTCGTGTACTTAACGCTTCATGAATGGTCGCGATCTTTATTTTTATTGAATCCCTAGACGCTGGAGTGCCCGTGTATGCGACATGGTTATCTATTTGAAGCTTGATGGGATGGACCCGCATGATACGCATTGTGTGAAACAACGTGAAAATTCGTTTTTGTTTGCAACAAGACTTCTTAGTGGTATGTTTTTACACTCTGTCGAGAGATAGACAAGAAATATGTGTTGGTAACGTCGTACACACATGTTTTTCTACACAAAATTATTTGGATATTTGGCAATCTGACAAGTAACGAGTTACTATCTGACACAAACAATCCTGACCAGTGACTTATCGTTTGACGGTGAAGATCCAAAACAACAATTGAGACATACATGGACTCGCTCCCGGCGACTGGCCAATATATATACACGACTTTATTAATGATATTTGAACTAGAAAGAGAGCCTTTTGTGAATTTGAAGCACGGCCTCTGATTGGTCAACGTCAAAATCAATACTCATTCTGATTAAACTTTATCTTGCTGTTGTAAATGAAAAGATCAAAACATTTTTACTGGAGACGATGACTGTACATAATCTAGGTCCATCCTGAAATAAACCAGACGACTGGTAGATGTCTTTGTATATGGTGCAGTCATTTCTGGTTTCTATTTGTTGATACTTTCGATGTTCGTAAGCATAATATATTAATAAGACTTCTATATGCTAAGTCCTGTATATTTACATTTGCATGGCATTGTCACTATATAGCCTCTTTGAAAGCTGTGTCGTTGATGGGACTTTAATTACCATGCGGCACAAGACATAATTCTTAGCGTATTAATACAACACCGACCGGAACTACAATATCCAATATATATAAACATGACGGCTGCTAAAATATCGCTGGGCATTGTGTGACTTGACATTGACCTGTCAATATCACTGTAAATGTGCAAAGGAAAAAGAAAATATAAAAAATACTTTTATTATAACAAAAACAAGACCAAGGTCTGAATATCGTATAAAAAGCACACCTGTTGAAACATGAACACCCATTCAATTTATCAGAAATATCGTCTGTTACACTGCATTGATCAACATGAATTCGTTACAAATATCTGAAATACATTATGCTATAGACCTACTGATACATATGATATAGACCTACTGATAAGAGTCACCGCACACATAAACATACACAGTGCATATATGTATTTCAGACATCTGTAACGAACCCCTGTGCTGCGTCGCAAGATCACTCACTTCGAACGCTACAGTATCACGCGTCTCGCAGTCATGGTTTCCTCAGTTTCTAACGACATGTCAAATAACGAGGCTGTTGTATTATCTACCGACTGTAGTCATATTCCCACACAATTTACAAATAAATTCACGCCTGGATTCTTCACAAATTTGAACTTTTAGCTTAAAAAATAACTCCCTCGTGGAGGGCAAAGTCGGATTCACGGTGTTAACTGTATTTATCGATGCGAGAAATTTGTTCCGAGGAAAAGTCGAAACAATTTAGAATCTAACTTTCAGCTCAGATTTCTAATGATAAACTTTGATCACCCTATAGACATATCATACGCAATTATATTGATACTGAATTGTGAAATAAAATTTAAGTATTTGTTAAAATTTCAAAGTACTACTTTGTTTGCCAATCAGCACGCGACAGCACGCTGTTCCAACCATTTAATGGAATTTGTGTGGACTGTCGATAAGGCGGGAATTTTAAACTTTAAATGTAAATTGTAAGTTAAAAAAGGACATAAGAGGCAGAGAAAACGTAAATATAAGTATTGAACTGTTTTTGTATGGTATTAATGATCTATTTGATTGACACAGATTTACAAGCAAACAAATCCTAATACGCTTGCTCATTGCTTAATTAATAATTTAATAAAGTTGAAATGAAAGTGGCAAGATTTTGGTTTGATTTTATGGCAGTTTATAGAATCTTTTAGTAAGTTTCCGGAAGTAATTAAGAATATAACTTCCGCTACGGTACAAGATGTTGAAAATCAAACAGCCGAGTTTGCCTGCAGGATCATACAGTCAAATCGAAATATTAACTTGGTTTTATTTGCAATTTTTGCCGAAAACCTATTTCAAACAACTTCTGTTTATTTTCATCGATGTATGTCAACCCCTTTAAAACGTGAATGTTTTAGTGGACAAAATGTGACAGATTGAGAAGGTATTTAGGGTTTATGTTTATGCGAGACGCACCTCAACTGATATGAGGAATGAAAACCAGATGTGTTATATTTCGTAAAATAAAATGGTGAATAAAACCCGTTTGTGGGACGTACTCCAACTGAAATGCTGCAGAGAACCCGTATGTGTGACGTATTACAACTGAAATGCTGCAGAGAACTCGTATGTGTGACGTATTACAACTGAAATGGTGCAGAGAACTCGTATGTGTGACGTATTACAACTGA
>JAULCA010059989.1:0-11508 GCA_032360845.1 Crassadoma gigantea
TCATTGGTTTATACCATTCAGGTTGTCACCAGACATCTCATTGGTTTATACCATTCAGGTTGTCACCAGACATCTCATTGGTTGATACCAGTCAGACTGTCACCAGACATCTCATTGGTTTATACCAGTCAGGTTGTCACCAGACATCTCATTGGTTTATACCAGTCAGGTTGTCACCAGACATCTCATTGGTTTATAGCAGACATTGCATTCGCTTAAACTTTTCAGACTGTATTAACCCTTTCACGTGTCCATTTACAATAAACTAATGTTACTTGTTTTCCTCATTTGTTGCAGGTTTTGTGTGGGAGACAAGTTCTATCTGTGTGAAAACAAAATACTGTGTGAATATGACTATGAAGAAAGGATGTTATTTGCAAATATGTCTTATAACTACAGTGCTTTGTCCCAGATAAAGAGACAGACACAGAGCCTCAGTGACGATCTCTCCAGTGGTTATGGCAGCCCCAGTCCTAGCTCCCTGTAAACTACCCCTCATACAGTTCTATTTTGTTGTGGTATGGACCATGTACAGTATTCCTATCAGGTACAAAACTTTTTTGATGCCATGAAAATTAAGGGTTGCCACGGGACTCCATTGTTGCTAAGAATGTGATGTGGATGGATGGTTGACTTTGCAGTCCCAGTCAAACTTTGGCGATGTGGTTTTGTTGGGAATTTGGCTCGGCTGTTAAAACCATTTAACAAGTTGGTTCAGAAAGTGATGATCTTTGTAACCATAGTGATGCATTGTTTCCATGACAACATATCTATAGATAAAGCTATCACCTTGTTGCCATGGAGATGAACTGTTTCCATGGTGCCATAAGTTTGGGAAGAGAGACAGCTGACTACCATGATCTGGTACAGAACAGAAATGTTGTTTCCATGGAAATGACTTGGTTTCCATGGAACTGATCCACATCCTCTGGAGGAGAGTCCTAGGATGAAAGCATTCCAAACCTTTGTGTGAGTGTGCAGATATGTATGTGATAACTTTTTTATTTTATTTTTTTTTTTTAATGCACTACTTCCGGTTAATTCTTGTTGAAAATGTTGTACTCGGATGTCAATCAAAAAATACATCAGCTGTGATTGGTTGTTTTTTGTCATATGTTGGTTTTCACTGGAGAATTTAAACATTCAGGGGAATACTGTATTAAGATACAGATTCACTAAACAATTACACGGGGTTCATATTCACATTTTCATCAAATTAATTCCTATTTATCATAGAAATACTGCAGAAAATTATTACACAGCTTTTGATTATTTATTTATTTATTAATATATTTTCTTCTGAAAAATATCTCTTAAAAATGTTGTTTTTCAGTACAAAAAGAAAAATAACATAGGAAAAATCCAGATGTTGCACAAAAAAATATGGATGCAGGAATGAAAAATTGCCAGAGATTAAATACCAGAATAGGATGATAAAAATCATTGTCATTGTCAAATAAAGTTTCTCCTGTTATAAAGGTGTACCTTTAGGAGTACCCTAGACTCCTGATAAAATTTTCCATTATTATAATATAATACTGTACAGGTAGTATTCAGGAAATAGAAATCAGGTCTATGATAACACAGGCAGATTTAGAAGTAGAATATATGCACTTGGAAATGTACAGTAAATTATCTATACTGTGCATTTAAATAATGATAAGCTTATTAAGTTATTCTATAATTGTTTTTTTATCTGACATAAAAGTGAGCACATTGTAATAAATAGGAGACTGATCGGTAATGAATACTTATATTTCTACCAATTCTATAAATGTGATCAAGCTTTGTCCATTTTCCAAAAGATGCATACATGTAACTAAATTAAATGGGTTATGCCTCTTTAACTTCTATTAAAAAAGAAAACCAAATTTACAGATATATGAATAATTAAAACATGTTTTGAATTTTTTGTTTGTTTGTTAGTTTATAAACTATCTTTGGTAATTAAAACATCTGTTTAATGTTCTTGAATGAAACCTCAGTCTAATCCTTTCACCACTGTAGACCATAATGGACTCATCCATATCAATGCATGGAAGAGTCTACTTAAGTTACATAGGGGTGAAAGGACTAAAGAAAATGTGTCACATTATAATATAGGAGTCATAAAAAGTATTTGGAACAGATTTGTTTTCTTTAATATATACTATATGTGTTTTGTCCGTTTTATTATGTTGACTAAGTATTGGAGGGTTTTGGGGTTTTTTTTTAAATATATAAATATATATAAAATTACAGGACTTGAAGAGAAAGTTTGATATCAGAAATTGTGGATTTCTCCAGGTGACTAGAATACCTAATATATTGTTTGGATATTGTGTTGTACAGCCTAAGGTTTGTTGTGTATGGACTATTACATTAACTGTGATCAGACTTAAATAACATGGCATACAAACACACTTGGTTTAATATAGTTAGTTAACATAACAATACTTTACACAAAACAACCAAACAACACACCATCAACACTACCAAACAACACACCACAACACTACCAAACAACACACCACAACACTACCAAACAACACACCATATTACTTTACACAACACTACCAAACAACACACCATCAACACTACCAAACAACACACCATATTACTTTACACAACACTACCAAACAACACACCATCAACACTACCAAACAACACACCATATTATTTTACACAACACTACTAAACAACACACCACACTACCAAACAACACACCACAACAGTACCAAACAACACACCATCAACACTACCAAACAACACACCACAACACTACCAAACAACACACCACAACACTACCAGACAACACACCATCAACACTACCAAACAACACACCACAATACTTTACACAACACTACCAAACAACACACCACAACACTACCAAACAACACACCATCAACACTACCAGACAACACATCACAATACTTTACACAACACTACCAAACAAAAAAGGTGACATCCATGTTGACTATGAATATCATGACCCAATTGTTGAGGTCATCATCTGTGGTTTGGCTGAATAGCTATTCAAGAATTCAACAATATACACAGAAAATATTCTCTTTTGTAATAAAGAAAACACTTGGGCCACAGTATAAAAATGATCTAAATAAATCTTAAGGCACACTGAAGGAAAGTCTTGGTAATAAGTTGTCTTTATACAGTTGGCATTAATATTTCCTGATGAATTTGACTTTGTGCAGTTGGCATTCATATTGCCTATGAATGAAAACTGAAAGTCACTACCATGCTGAAAATCAGTGCATTATTTTAAAAAGCCAGATTACACACTGTGTTACTGTGCTTCACCTGTATACTGTATACTATACAGATATATTACATACCATTCAACTGGTGTAAATGGTTTGAAACGTGAATTTTACATGTATTCCATACAAGGCTGAATATTTGTTGTATGATCTTAGGCTACACATTTACTGTAATGCAAAATGCAAAATTTTCTTTTCATATAGATATTTACTGGGTAGTAGCCAAGTAATTAAGCAAAATCAAGAAGAAAATAACTTTACTTAACAGAGAATTATTTTACTGAATATTAAAATATTTATATATACAGGGTTTCAGAGCACTGTCATTGTACCAGAAACATGCAAAACTACCTACTTAGTTATAAAATAGCCATTGACAATTTTAGGAGCAAATACATGAAATGTTTAGGATGTTGTTTGTTTTTCTGAGTTTATTGTATAAATTATTTGTTTGTTGACTTAGGAGGTTTTAATTCTTATGTTTTGCATTCCTAATTAACATGCAAAATTTTTGGTTTGTAGGGAAGGTAAACATGGGGAAGCTCACTGCTACAGTGAAACCTGTCTAATCTGACCCCTGTAATTTGACATTCTGTATAATCCGACATCATGATGTAATCTCAGTTCTCATGAAAATTACAAAATATAACTTCTGTATTCTGACATTCTGTCTATTCTGACCAATATGTGGTGTCCCAGAGGGTCACATGTTAGGTATTTTACTGTATATGTTTAAATAAGACTTAATATTAAAAAGTTGCATTATTGATTGTAAAAAATGCTAGTGATTTAAGATGTAGTTCATTAAGAATTTATCATAACTGCATTTCGATAAATACATTAAATGTATGTCTTCCTAACTTCACATGCAAATCTGATTTGTTTAACTATCAAAGATTTACCTACCGAACACATGCCAGGTGTCTATATTTGATCTATGTAGCTTTTATCTTAAATAGCCATTACTTTTATTGTTAAGGTTTAAGTAAGACATTGGATCTCCTTGCCGATTACTATGTTGGTTTACCAACATTTTTATTCCACTTTTTCATATATGGTAAAGTTTCTATAGCATGAACTGTTAACATTTAAATTTTTAAAATGAAAAATCACCTCTGTGTAAAATTGGCTGTTCTAGGATTATTTTATTTTTGATAGCCTGCTAACTTGAACCGAGTATTGTATACCATACGTTGGCGCCAAAATTTTGTTGTTACAATGTATTAATAAGTTAACTTGTTAATTCATTCACCCCTGAAATTTCATCATGAACTATTCCAACCTTTGAATTGGAAGAGTTCAAATGTGTCTTCAGGTGTGAATGAATTAATAGAAGCACTAGTAAATATTGTTGATCAGTTCTTATAATTACATTTTGTACATTACGGAGCCATCCCAGCTCTAGGACAATAGGTAACAAACAGCTTGGTGCACAATTCATTTTATTTTTTTTTCGTACAATTTTTTATCTTACGAGATGTGTTCATTCAATCCTGGTGCATACTTTTATGACATTATCATCATTTTTAAGACTACATATTTATCTAAATAAATGAAATAAAACAAATGATTTCATCTAACAAAGATATGACAATAATAAGAATTCTGCACCTTTTTTTTTTTTTTTTTTCAAGAGGTCTTAACTCATTCATCCTGAAGACACATTTGAACTCTTCCACTTAAAACCGTTGGAATAGTTCATTATTTTATTATTATTATCACTGTATCTGTAAACTGATTCTTTAGATTACTTTTGTTAAATAAATCCTTCAAAATCACTTCATCAGCATTTTCATAAATCTCAGCATATTAGTTTGTTACATCCTATAAATTCAAAATATTGTAATATTTCAAGTTTAAGTACCAATACTTCAAATAAAATTTTAATTTAACACAACACAGAAAGTGTCCTGTAACTGAAAATCAGGTAACTTTCCATGGTATATATTATGTGTTCATGGTGAAATCCAGAATCCACATGGATTTCTGAAGAATATTTTAGAAGATAAACAAAGGATACTTTTTCTTTTATCGCTTATTTTACTGGGTATTGGTGAATATTGATGTAGTTTTTTGAAGTCCAGTTATGAATTATGTATTTCAGAAAATATTTTTTTGTTTTTATTTTTTGTTAGAAAATGAATGCATATATTAATATCTGAAATAATTATTGAGATCTATCAAAACAAATGTACCATCGTGAAAAATAATTGAACTGTTGATTAGGGCAAAATTGCAACCAAAAATGTTTTAGGAAAACAAAGTGCCCTGCACTTATTGAGTGCAGGAATCGGCTGCCTTGTTTGATGAATATTCTACCGAAGTTGAAACAAATAACTGCCTCCATTATTTAAAATTGGTCATTTAAAATTTACTGAACATTTTCAAACAACTGGTAAGGTCGTGGGGGGGGGGGGGGTGATCATCTCTACAACATTGGTGCTGGTATGATCCTCAGATTATAACTGCCGAGTATCTTGTATTGCTATACTTTTTAAACTTGACAATTTACAATCCCAAACTTTATCAATACTTAACTGATATCATCTGCAGAGCCAGTGAAATATGTTGCTGAAGCAAAACTATTCAGAGAAAGAATTTTAGAAAGAACATATTTTCTTGCCTAAGTCAGATTTTTTAAATGTAACCCTTTCACCTCTAAGTTACTTGAGTAGACTCTACCATACATTCATCTGGATGAGTCCATTATGGTCTGCAGTGGTCAAAGGGTTAAATGAATGGTGATTCCTTGTTACAACAGTTTGTATGAATAAAGTTTTCCTGTGTCCTCATCTTTCTTAAATTCTTTTTTGTTTTAATTTAGTCCTCATTGCTTTGATATAAAAAAAGTTGCTGGGGATTTTTTTTTAATTATATGTGGTATGATATGAAATATATTATATATTGTATTTAAACTTTTTCTTATGTTGAAAAACTAGTCTCAGATTAAAGATTTTAATTGAATATTATAACATTTTAAGTTGTAAATAAAACATTTGAGCTTGTGACAACATCTAGTCTTTTCAACTGTTGAATAAATATTTTACAAAAACCTCATTGTGTGTTTGTGTTTTCATGGCAAAAAAGAGAGGCAGGCATTCTCTGCTAGAACAGAACAAGAAGGACTTTCAGAATACCAGACTTTGTGGCCAAAGTCTTCAGGTGGACTCATTCATCCCTGAAGATACATTTGAACTCTTCCGATTCAAAGGTTGGAATAGTTCATTATGAAACTTCAGGAGTGAATGCCTTAAATCTGTATTAGCTTGAAGAACCAAGACCATTGGAAAATAGATATCTGGTATAGCATCAGTTGTAATTATGAACCTATCTACAAGGTATCATGTTTTATATACATTCCATATATAGTCAGTTTACTGTATAAGTAAGCAAGAGGCTCACATACATGTATTGAGGATAAGTACAGTCAGTTTCACAAAGAGTATACACTTTGTATAATGGAGCATAATATATTTATAAGAGGAACATGCAACACATATTCATGAAAATGTATGCAAAGAAGCAACATTCTACACACATAAAGGAAAAAAAATATACTATAATCACAAATGATTAAACTAGTAAAAGACCAATATGGATTGTTTCAACAACAACAACAGACGTCTTGAAAATTTGGAGGTTCCAGCACGAGACCAAACGGTGAAAATCTGTTCAGTCGTTTTAGACAAGTAGACTTTTGTAAGAAAGTTTTATGCCTGCTCAGCCAAAATGCTATGTGACTGGACCTTTATCTTTCAAAATTGACTTACATATATGTGTGCGATTTTTTTTTTATTTAATCATGTTATACAAAGACAACGCACTATATATATTCGTCAACAAGAAAGTTTAAACAATTTTCGAGTGACCATGCCATTTAAAACCAATTGACAAGGAAATCAAAAGAGGTATCACTGAATGAACGACGGACAAATA
This sequence comes from Crassadoma gigantea, assembly GCA_032360845.1. Taxonomy (NCBI): domain Eukaryota; kingdom Metazoa; phylum Mollusca; class Bivalvia; order Pectinida; family Pectinidae; genus Crassadoma; species Crassadoma gigantea. Next base: position 7,194 of record JAULCA010059989.1, read on the forward strand.
TACACCATGACGTCAACGCATAATAAAGCTACAGTTGGATCACAGGTCAATACAAAACTCAAAAGGTCCAAGGCACGCCAAATTAAATAGACACCCTAATGAACACCCATAACCAGAAGCAGCAGCTAAATCACCATCCTCGATATCCAGGGGTTACGCTCACTTTCGCTCTCTACACCCCTGGAATATGTCATTGAAGACTCGGTGTGCACCGCCTTGTGGATGAGACAAGAAGACTAGTTTGATCATTTGGTGTACATCAAAAGAATCTCGCGGTCGCAATGATAAAAGTTATTGGCTTTAAAGGCTAATGTTAAAGTCTAAATGTCAAATAAAAAGTGATATCGGTCCTTGTGGTTGCTTAACGGAACTAGTGATAATCTGTTCGCTGTTCATACCGTTCTGCTGTTCAATGTTCATCACCTCCAGTGCTGATAACTCCCTCCTGGTCACCCCTTGCCTGACTGTATTCCGGTTCCACTAGTCCGCTTACACAGAGAAAGACAAAGCACGTGGTCCAAATAAAGTTTCACATACAAATTCATCTATATAGCGACTGTGTATACTATTATAAGTATTGGACATAGATAAATATATATGGATTCTGAATATTTTCTAAACACGATAGAGGGAGACGGAGAGAGAAGTAGCAATTACAATAAATTAGAATTATGATTGAATTGAGGAGTGTGCATGAAATCCCAATGTTTTCTTGTTCCGAATTTTGTATCACCGAAAAGACGTAGGTTCAGGGTAGGGGTATGTATTTGTTTAGCTCATGATAAAGTTTAACTCTTCATTCTACATTATTATTGCATTTGAAAAAAATACTGGTAGGTATTTTCAATAGGGAAGCCACATGTCCAGAGTTGATCATCAACCAAATAACTCGATTTAGGTACTTAAATGGCTTCTTAATTTTGTATGCAAAATATGGTTTTTCCTACCACCACCACCAAAAAAATAGTATTTAGGTAAATGTGTCAGATTTGTACCCTGAATTTTTAAATGGCGATAGTGTAGGGCTATGTCTATATATAGAGAGTATAAATACTGGAGGGCCAAGAACCGAACCCTGTGGCACACCTGTATTAGTTGTGCAGAGTGTGAGCATTAACACAATACAAGTAGGGTTACCTACATCTCGCCAAAACTATCTTGGAAAATGTAAAAATATGTCTACATAATTTAAACGTGATTGCGGCATACTCGTAGATTATGTTGACATCTTCTCAGACTATGTCGACATCTTCTAAAAATTATGTGTCGCTTGGTAGTCTGAAAGTTTGCGGTCTGTGTCGATAACGTCGTAAAAGTGCACGTGTCTGAAAGAAGAATGGGGTCAAGGAGGGTGCAGCTCGTGGGCCCAATTCTTGTTGGTGGGAAAAGTTCATAATATCAAAAATTGTGTGGTTATTATCTACAACAAGAATATCAACATTTATATCGCCAACTATAACCACATACGGCGTGTCGTTTATGGCTGTTTCTACAGAAAGTCGGAAAAAAATCCAGAACCAGAGTGTATTTTACATAGAAGATATTTCTTGTTTGGAACCTGGATCTCAGTCCATACAACTTCGCCTGTCTGGAATTCTAACTCTGTTCGTCGACTTGTGCACAAGACATAAAAATCCGATGCTAAAATGTTCGAGATATGGCAGCTTATTTCTAAGGTTACGAAAATGATAGATCTGGTGAGAGATCAGGGCCTGGATTGGGGTGTTCACCGTCACTTGACAGGAGAAGAATTTGAATAAAATAGGAAATTCAAATGGTCTATATTCAAAGGATCAAGCTAGTTTTCTTGTTATGACATATTCCAGGGGTTTCAGTTTCAGTTTATTTATCCCCGAGAGCCATCCGACTTATAGGTTAGATGTTAAACAATTACATCATGTGATACACGTACAAAAGATTGTTCTACAACAACATAATTAAATGGAGAGGAAGCTTACAAACTACACAAGTAGTTTTCCGTATCAGACATTGAAATCTCTACGTTTTCTCGTGGCACAATATAAATACTTTCCTAGATTACATAATTCTTTTACATTATTAGTACTTAATTATTTTGTTAACTTAAAAACATTGGGACTTGTCAGGTCTTGTACATTTTAGGATGAAGTGAAATTCATCTTCTATATCACCAGAGCACAGCGAGTACATGATCTATTCCGGCGAACAACATTGTTCCGTCTGCCCACTTCAATATTTTAATTATGTGACGACAATCTAAAACATGTAATAAGGCGTCTGTACTTTGGTTCTATAGATTTACATAAGTAAAATTAAAGATGAAAGTTATCAACAAGGTACTGGTATAAATAACCCTTAGATGACCTTGATATATTTGCTATCATATTCTGTCTACCATTATATAAAATTCGTCGTTCTATAATTTAAAAAGCAACATTAACAGGTGAATTGTTTTCGAACATATATTTCAAACCAAGACTAGACAACTCCTGCTTAATATTAACTATCCAGCCATCATTTACAACAACACATTCATCGTAACATGATTTTAATATACAGTTGTCTGTGAAGAGAGCGTAAGTGAGCGTACCCCTGGAGTATCGATGTTTGTATCTGTAATAGGAAGGTAGTAGGCTAGTGAAAAGAATACAGTGCAATCGTTAGTGATTCGACCCACGACTTTTTGTCGGACCTTCTTCAGCTGAGATTCCCTCTAGCTGAACCTGGTAAGTCAATTTTCTACAAATAAGGTAGGATGCAACCCCTCACCCCCACCCTTCAACTATTAAGACCAATTTGGGTTGCCACTTTTTACCTTACTATCACCGATGAGTTCTAGAAGGACGAAACAGCTGTGTGACGTAGTATTTTGCAAATAAAATATGTTTAAATAAATAAAAATCATATCTCAATGATCTCTGTCTGACGTGAAACCTTACCTGGCCAGGTGCTGCATCGTTAATATTTCTTGTAAGTGAAGCGATCTTTTTACTTATTATTGAAAAACATCTCTCAACTTCCGAATGCAACATTTACAAAATATACTTTAAAATTATTAAAATAACCGAACACACGTGTACTACAAACACCTAAAACCACGAACACACTTGTACCAGGAATTCCTTTTGATACGAACACACTTGTCCCTGAAACGCCTAATTAAAACGACATACTTGTACCGGAACCGCCTAATTACAACGACACACTTGTACCGGAACCGCCTAAATGCACGAACACAGCTGTACCAGAAACGCCTTTATATACGAGCACACTTTTACGGGAACCACCTATATAAACAAACAAACTTGTTCCGGAAACCTTTAAACGAACGAACATACTTGTACCGGAAACGCCTCAATGGAAGAATACATCTGTACCGGAAACGTCTAAATACGAGAACACACTTGTACCGGAAACGTCTAAATACAAAAACACACTTGTACCGGAAACGTCTAAATACACGAACACACTTGTACCGGAAACATTTAAACGAACGAACATACTTGTACCGGAAACGCCTCAATGGAAGAATACATCTGTACCGGAAACGTCTAAATACACGAACACAATTGTACCGGAAAGCCTAAATACACAAACACATTTGTACCGGAAACGTCTAAATACACGAACACACTTTTACCGGAAACGCCTAATACACGAACATACTTTTACCGGAAACCTTTAAACGAACAAACATACTTGTAACGGAAACGCCTCAATGGAAGAATACATCTGTACCGGAAACGTCTAAATACACGAACACACTAGTACCGGAAACGTCGAAATACACAAACACACTTGTACCGGAAACGTCTAAATACACAAACACACTTGTACCGGAAACCTTCAAACGAACGAACATACTTGTACCGAAAACGCCTCAATGGAAGAATGCATCTGTACCGGAAACGTCTAAATACAGGAACACACTTGTACTGGAAACGTCTTATTACAACGACACACTTGTACCGGAACCGCCTAAATGCACGAACACAGTTGTACCAGAAACGCCTTTATATACGAGCACACTTTTACGGGAACCGCCTTTATAAACGAACAAACGTGTGCTTGAAACCTTTAAACGAACGAACATACTTGTACCGGAAACGTCTAAATACACAAACACACTTGTACCGGAAACGCCTAATACACGAACACACTTGTGCCGGAAACCTTTAAACGAACAAACATACTTGTAACGGAAACGCCTCAATGGAAGAATACATCTGTACCGGAAACGTCTAAATACACGAACACAATAGTACCGGAAACGTCTAAATACACAAACACACTTGTACCGGAAACGTCTTAATACACAAACCACTTGTACCGGAAA
>JAULCA010059989.1:19323-32535 GCA_032360845.1 Crassadoma gigantea
GGCATTTTACATTTCATGGTTGTATGAAAATTGTCGTTTTACACGAATAAATGCCACAAATCTTGATTATGTGATAAAAAGGATCTTGCACTCGTTTTTATTTTTATATGAAATTTATGAAACTCGTCACGTATTTTTGTTCAGTTTAGCTCGCCAGAGGCTCGCAAGCGAGGTAATATGAAAAATTCTAAGAAGATTTCAGTACCTGTGTACGTGAACATATCGTTTTATGTCAAGTGTCAAGTTTCATTCTAGTCTCAATATATATGATATATGAGATCTTTAAGTGTTTTACCATAAAACAATCGAAACCTTGGGTACATATAGCTACCGTCCATGACCTCGATGTAGTTGCCGCCATTATACAAAATGTTCAATATATTGAAGGTTGATTTCTATAAGCTTAAGCGTTATGTGCTTAAGCGAAATTAGTACCCTCGTAATATGAGTCCCTTAGGATGCTACAAAATCTATTACGATTTTAAATAATATCTTAGAAGACAAAGTTTGATGAGCTTGCCTTAAGAATTACAGTATATTTGATTTTAACAGAATTTCAGCTATTCTTAATTGCCAGGGTTTACGAGAGAGCTTCCTAATTGCAGTATGGATAGTGTATCTGCAGTCGCTTCAGAAAGGATCTGCAGTCATTTCCCAAGGTGACCTCGGATAATATGGCTACAGTAAAACTACTGTAGTTAAAAACAACTCACTACTGTTAATTGGGAGATTTTACCGGTTTTTCACATTCAAAACTAGCTACTGGCGTGACATTTTGTTATTACTACGGGTCGACTTAGACGATCATCTTCTGTAATCTCTCATTAGAGAAATGCTTATTGAATTTTAAGAATGCTATGTATTTCGATCTGGCGATCATCTGTTCCCTACGGAATTAACTTGCGTCTGGAATAATTCAGTTCAAAAATTAAATAGATCACAGTTCCTACGTTATTTCAATATTTCATTGTAATTGTGAAATATGCTGGCATTTCGGTCGGGTGATCGCTTCCATGAGCGAATATTTGCAGCTTTTATGTTTGGTTAATTGGAAGATAGAAAAATTAGAAGTATGAAGAGGTTAGACGAAAGACGTCGTTACGACCGAGAACGGACAAGTCTCGAACCATGTCGAACAGACGTTGGCGGTGGCGCATCAGTCAAATTAATGCCGTAATTGCAAAACACACGAAAATAGTTCTATGATATCTCCTGCAGGCTGTTTAAAATCCTGCTTACAATGTCATTTGTTTGACAGATAAATTGAATAAAAGCTATGGCGGATAGCGGGCCAGTCTAGGAAAGAAGCAGTTTGGGCGTGGCTGCGTTAGCTCTCACGTCAGCTTCATGCATGTATGTCTCACAGCGCTAGTCAAACACCCATTAGTTCTGAAGTTTAAATTGATTCCAAAGTTTCAAAATGTTAGAATTTTATCCTCTTTTTTACTTTGGTATGACATAAGGATATGGAGGGGAAGCAGAGAATACCAAAGAGAGTGGATGGGGAGTGGGAGGGGGAGGGGGCGACGGTAGGAAGAATCACCCGTCTACTTGTCTGTATGGCGCTATAAGTTACAATTGGTGTACCTCTCCTGCGCTTCTGAAAATGTAAATATAGGGTTAGGTTTTTAGTTTAGTCTCCGATGGCGTCATGCAGAATAGAATTAAAGTTTTAAAGCACAGTATTGAGTTTCATACGATAACTATTTTATAAAGCTTTTCAGATTTTTTTAGGTTAGGAAACGCCGATAATGCTTTTGGACTTGAGACGTTTTAAGAACTGAACCCATTTAACGCTACTATTGTATTGTTTCGGCGTTTTACACAGAAATCACTCGCACGCAACATGCAAAAAATTGCATGTATACATTAGGTGCCCGGACATCCCCTTGTGAAAGGTTTGGGATCAGACATGGAGACTTTGGCGATTAATGTCAAAGATGTATGAGATTGATTGTCATGTCAGAGCGACCGGTTTTCCGTATCATTATTGGTATTTATTTGTGCGAGAGTTCGTGCATAATGTGAGAGGCGAGCAGGGTGATACCGATAAACCGGCCACGTCGGCTCGGCCCGGTAAATGAAGGCTGGGATTTTATACACGGTTCAATGCGAACTTTAGTAAATAAGGCAAAGCAAAACGTTGTTATTCTGTACACTTTTATTTCTGACGGCTTATCCGAATTAGAAAAACAAAACCTGACATGTTATTTACATATTAAAAATAAGCATATAGAGAACGTCGAACTCATTGGATTCCGAACAAATAAGATAACACAAATATTTGCGTCATGTTGTTAAAATGTATTACAGTATAACTTGTTTTGTTCAATCATAACAATATAAACATGTTAACGTGAAGTGTGACGATTGACTATTGCAACCTTTTACACAATCGGAAAACGTCGGCACTTTCCGTAAATACACACTGTAAAATACATATTTTCTGGTTTACGGAAAGTGCCGGCGGTTCCCAATTGTCTTTTACAATGTACTTGCAGAATCACTGGAAGTAAAAAGCAGTCATAAATTTAAATCAAGTTTACATCTCGACTCGTTGCCTTGTGAGTAAGATGAGGGAACAAAAGAAAAATAGCACCTCCCTGAACTTTTTCGGGGTTTCTGACGCGTAGAATTTCGTCGTGAAAAATGTACGTATCAGTTTTATTAATTTATATTCTTGATTTGGACAGTGACTGCGTATGTCAATTTGCATTTCGTGAACCTCTTAGTCCTATTAGTGTTAATAGGAAGATGACAAATAAATGTAGACATCCGTTTGTTATGTAGTTTGAAATGTAAATATGATTGCGTTCTCGACACAGACATCGGATCCTCCAAGTGACGAAGATCCTTAGATCTCTTTGCTCAATCGTACAGCAACTAAATCTGAACACGATATCTCATAATTATCCGGAATATGCGTGTGGAAGTTTCCCAGACACGACAGGCATGGTATCACATGTACCTTGCGTCACAGAATGACTTACCCTTTCACACCTAGATAACATTAATACACTCTATCATACATTCATCTGGGTGAGTCCATTATGGTCTACGGTAGTAAAAGGATTAACCCATCATCTTGAACAGTAGTGTACTTTATGAAACATGATAGATGCAAAAAAAACAAGATTTCCGAAAGAGATATTTGAACAAGTTTCTTAAAGAACGGATACAAATCTTGTCCTGATATTTCCAGGACAGATAAGACCGTCTTTAATATTCACCTGTTTTCATAAATCGTACGTGTGCGGGTTGAACGAGTAGGATGAAGTGGTACAAGTGGAAACCAGGTATATCGGAAGAAAAACATAATTCGAGCATCATGTACTATTAGCGTTAATTGACAGAATTAGCTGATTAAATTAGGCCGTCGTCTTTGATGATTATTGTGTCTGCCTTGGTTTGTCTGTCTACTTACCTCCCTGTCTTGGACATAACCTAAACCATAACAGTTTTACAAGCTTTCGATGGGGCGGCTGTGATTTCCCTCCGAAGCCAAGCAGAGTCATTCGACGTTGACAAATGACGAAACACGAGAGTCTGGTAAAATAATTTTGCCATATAGGGCTTTCATTAACACAATTGTCATTTACGGGGTATCCGTAGGATTATAGAGAAATGTAATTTCCTCTGATATTCTTTCCTTCAGATTTAAAAGACACTTTTACTGATTTCGGGGCGCAGCGATGCGGCTTCGCTGTCATGATATTATCTTTTTAATGAAGGTAAACTTGAGCCTCTCGTTAGCGGGTGACAGACTTCTCGATGACTTGGGCATCTCAGAAATCCGTTTTGAACGTGGAGCGTTTTATATTTACGTCCGCATTGATGGCGTTCGGCTCGTCACCCACAAAAACCAATTTAATCACCCAATCTGAAGGATTTGCGCCTATAAACGGATGAAGTATGATGGAATGATGCGAGATGAAAGGACAGCCGTTTTCAGACGTAGCCACAGGATTTACTCTGTTCATTCGCATGTGTCAAGCTGACGGATTATACCGGAAATTCAAACTATCTGGCTAATGAATTTGACAAATAGGGAACCACTGGGGTACAGAGACAATGAGAGGAGGGAGAAGGGGCCGGGCTTGTACCCTGGGGATTCAGGCAGTGAGATGTAAACAGTAAATATGTAGGTGATTTGTCGACGGCGTGGCATTGGGAGGCCAACCTTGGTCAAGTCCTGTTGCCGCTGTAATGATCTGCATGACAGTTTGACCTGTGTCGACAATTCTTTATCTGTTGAATAAATCTACAGGTTCTGTCCTCATGTACCCCCTCCACGCCCTCCATCTCGTGTAGACGATTGTAGACCCCTAGCTCTAAAGGATCGTCTGCAAATCTCTCAAAATCCATTCAGGCAGTTTCATTAGAACAGACCGGAAATACTGGAGGTTACAAACTTGACATGTAATTTCAATTTGATGTCTTCATTTGGGCACGATGATTCAATATGAAAATCGAAATTGACGTACCATCAGGTTTATTACTTTTTCTTACAAAAAATTCAATAATCGAATTTCCTCCTCAGCTCCTGGATATAGAAACAATTAATTAACCTTTGACACGGACTGGCAATCTTAACCGGAAGTCATGTGACGTGCGCCATGTTCTCCAGTTACTATTTCCGCTTTCTACCAGGGGCTTGGCGGCTTATAGGAAATTACCGAGTGTTGGTAAATTGGAAATTGTAAAGGAGTGAAGGCCGGGATACAGAATTCCATGCCAACCAATCACGATCATTCAAACGTTTGTATTACACGGTGGAAATTACTAAAATATTTGACAACGATAAAAATACCGCGACAAAATCTTGTAGGTGTGACATAAAATATTTTTAAAAACATGTTTTGATTGATAAGTCGTAAGCTTTGTATGTCAAACGTGTTTGGTAGGCAGTCGTTTTATAGATTTAGGAAATTCATTTCAGAGTGTAAGCAGGAAAAAAACAAGTACATATTAAAATACGTGACAACTGGTAACTGGAACGCAAAACTGGAAGGAGACTTAAGACGCGAGGATATTAGAGTAAAGATCATAATTGTAAGCTCATCGAATATTATTTGTCCGCACTTCCACTGAAAAAAATAAGTATTTGTAGAAAAAAGATTGCATAGTTTATTATCCTTTAACTGTCAGAGAAAAGATCACCACATAGTTATTGATTTTAGACGGAACGGAAACTCAAACTTTAGTTACGTTTTTTTTTACTGAACTAAGGGCTGATTACGACTTCCAGTTTTCTTAAAAACAGAATTGGGGTCTTGCTTAAAATTCCGTTTTCCTCAAAATGATTCAAGCTCTGTTTTTTAGACGGAGCTGAGAACTAAGATTCACCCATAAAGCAATTAGCGTTTTTTTTTTTTTAAAGAAATAAAATCATTCCATCGGCATGTCGCAAGGACATGATACGTCCCCTTTTGAAATAAACCCCCTTAAATGTCAGGTCATTTTTTAATGTCTTGACACTAGTGTGTGTGTTTTAATACAAAAACAGTTTGTATGTGGAACTAACAAATAAATGTCAGAGAATTTCAACTGTGAATGATAAAAACTCAGATAGATGAGACATTGAGTTTAAAGACAATACATGGATGAAAATTAAGATGCTAAAACATCACGTTTGATTTTACAAAAACAGTTTAGAACTCTCCCCTCCCCTTTCAACTGTATCATGTGGCCATTTTTCATTACTTTTATTTTAAGATATGTATAAACGATATGCAGTGTGTGATAAGACTGACACCTGAGTTGGATATCAACTAGGAATCTATCGATTTTCTTACACAACGTTTTTTTCATACGTATTTTGTCGTTTTTATTTGGAAAGTGACTAGGAGATGACCGTTTAATTCTGTCTAAAGTACATCGAAATCCTAGCCTGTCCCGATAATGAGATGACGATCCGCTTAATGTCAGGTACGTCAACAACAATATTGTTTATCAATTGAAAGACGGCGAGTATAGATACACCAATCATTGGTCTACAGTATATCCCTTTCTTCCACAATTCACAGGTGTATTCTCGTTCTTGTCTTGAGAAAAGATAAACCGGCATTTACCTATCAAGGGAAAGACAGCTCACACATGCGTTTATTCTGAAAATGTCACCACCGCGTCATCACTTCATTCAACGTTACCAGCGTAACGTCATCAATTTTGTCAACATCTCACACGCTCCTGAGGATGGCGCAGTGCACTGGGTTCACCATTACATTTGTTCAAACCCCCAAGTCCGGCGCAAAGCGCCGCCGTGATTTGATCTGTAAACACTTAAACACCGCATACTGTCTACAAAAAACATGTTTGTAAACCCTATGGTATCGGTATTTATTACAGTTAACTAGTGAAATATCTTAATTTTCCATATGTTAAAATCATATCGTTTATGCGGTGAAGATAAACGAAACATTGTATCTTCACACTCTTATAATTCGTTGCGTAGAATTACAGTGAAGTTACGGCAGAATAAGTGGTTGCAATGTGTTGCCTCCCTTTGCAGCAAACATCATTGTTTTTACATAACTGAACAAATAATATCGTTTTATCTGAAAATCTTACCAAATAGAAATAGCAAACGGCAACAGTGCAGTGATAACTCATTCAATATGGCGCTCTGTATTGTTGCTTGCCAAGCGTGACGTCATAACAATTTGGCGTCAAAAATACGCTTCACATTCCCGCGCTTTTCCGATGTATCAGTATTGTGCCGTGTGGCGTGACAAAAATGATAGAAAGAGAAATTTTCATGGTTTTCCCGTTCAATACGATATATTTATTTCACTTGTATAAAACAAATATGTGATAACAACAACAAAAACCAGTGTTGTGACAAAATGTGTCGTCGTATCAGCAGAAACATATAAAGCCAGTCTCAATAATTAATAACGATTATCTTAATGTGTGGGCTACAATTGACCCTTAAACCTAGAAGACGGTTGATATTTTATCCAAAATAGTCAATAGATACACTTTATATATATGTCAAAAGAGATATTTGCAAAACTCGCTTGATTTTGACGAAAGGTATGAATTATATTTTATGTAAATCATTTTATGTCCCGACTTCTCTCTCTCTCAGAAGATGACGTCATTACCAAATGGTTGACTTTTAGGCCTAAACGTGCGGTTTAAACCGTACATTTTGCGTGCTGTGGAATAATTATTGAGTGACATTAGTGCAAAATGTAAGGATATAGAGCGTGAACGGAATATTCTAAACGACAAAATTAATGCCATGAACAATTTATATAAATATAATCAAATGGATTCAAGTACTGTCCGTATGATCAATTTCAATGTGGGTTGGGCTGTTAGTAAGTCATTTTCATAATAAAAAATAAGTGTCCAGTAGCTTTGCAGCATTTTCTTGTTAAAGGATAGGAATTTACGGGAAAAAATGCATTCCTGTGTGTTGTAGAGCGAGCAATCACATCCTTTAGGTTAAGATTTTGAAGTTAGGGCTCGGGTAAGCCTCGTGCAATACTTCAAAAGTCTTTAAGTCGGGTTGAGAACTCCCTCTCTCCTTCACACAGGAGTAACAGACTATTATTGTTCTCTTATCACCTCTTGGTTGTCCCCCCTTTGGTACACCTAGCAACCCGATATCAATATAACCGGGTTTGATCTATAAATTCAAACATATTTATTGATTTACATCAAAGGAACTAGGCACAGATTTTTAGAACTCACTAGACCCTCTCCCGACAGCAAAATATACACTATGTTTGATAAAAACAAACATGATACCCATTGTATTCATTTTATTTTATGAATGGCAGTACAGCAAGTGTGATATTGACATAAGTTTGAAATAGGCGATCAACTTCACCTTATCGAAGTTCTCGAGATTTGGTGTCGTACTTCCGTATACACGTAGTGATATTTCTGTTGGATTGCACTTTTAAACACATGGGCATGGCTCGCTTTGTTTGTAATATTAAAAATAGTGGTCTCCTCTATTAAAAAAAACAGTATAGAGGAGACCACTATTTTTCATATAACAAATAAAACGATCCAAGCCCCTGTGCTTTTAAACAGCCACTGAGTGGTCCAACGTCAATGACCATGTCGTTATAAAACTTCATTTTCCATAAGGACGCCAATCCCTATAGAGTATCGACCCCATGTTTCTATTTTGTCTTAACATGACTATATTGACCTCATGCCTCTAAACTTAGATTCGGGTATTAAGTTTCGAAAGCACTCTCTTGGTTATCACTAATTTGCTATCTAGTTTCTCATGATAAAGACATATTCATATGTAAATATAAATGATATGTAATTAAGGAATGTTTTATGAATTCTGTCTTTGTCAGTATGGACCTGATACAGTAATATTGACCTCGGACTACGTCAACGGTTAATATCGTTCTATCAGGTTCATATAACAATGTATCGACCTCGTCAAAGTTCATAATTGATAAAAATGTGTGGAAAAAGATGAAGTCTGACACTAATATCGAGACTTACGAGACTATCATTAAGAAATTTACAAGTTTTATAATTGACCCTCCATTACAAAATGGCGACCGTTCAACCCGTACAATGATGAGAAACGGTCGTTCTAGTAGAGCATTGCTCATTCTCCCACCTTTCTATACGAAGTTTCTATTACGCAGTTGTCAAAAACATCCATCAGTCGTTATGACCAATCACATTGAGTTTTATGTAGAGAGATAATGGGTTTCTGATCTTTTTTCATATTGGCGGCATCGTCTCTTGTTTAATGACATCACTGAAATATCCGCCATTCTTCCAACATTCGTCTGTAATGTCAACAAACAGGTGTCAGTGAAATGTTTTGTATCTTCATTAGTTTTAAACACGCGAATGATCCTGACTGCTTCTTTAATATGTGGGTTTGGTTTAGTATTGTTTACCGTCCTATCAACAGCTATGGTCATTTTAAGGACAATTTTTACAAACTTTGGTATGTCTCGGCCAGAGGACAGAACCCAAAGCCTTCCTCACAGGGGCGAACGCTCCACTAAAGGCCAAAAGGGAGGCATTGTCAAGGGAGACATCAGGAAGAAGAAAGTTGTTTAGAAAATAATATCCTAAATTCAGTCGCCTCAGACGATCATGCAATGGTGGCAGCAGGTGCAATTTTTACGCCCTACATAGGTGGGATATATCATACATAATCTGTGGAAGTTCGGCATCTTTATTGCTTGTTCATGGCTTGATTTTCTTGATATAAATTATAAGGGAATAATATAAACAAATTACCCTCAGGTGCTTCACAGTTCATAATAGTTGTTCTATAGTTACATAGGGTTTAGTTTCTTTTTCTTTTCTTTTTAAATATAGATGTGAACGATTTGCTTACATACCGCGATGAATTTAAAAAAATGTAATTATCTTTTAAATTGATAGTTATTAATGACATGTATATAAGAATTCCGTGTTTACTGATTCATCGGAGATTCTATGTCCATATTGCGAACGCAATTCTTGGAACAGCTTAACGTCAGCAAAATGTTTGCTTCTTACGATGGTTTAATGTTATTTGAGGCGGAGAGAAAACGACACTGATTCCATTGCGTTCACGGCTTATTTGATGCAATATATTCTGTGAATATTTACATGATGATTATAGGGACATGTAGCAAAAAACAAGAGATAATAAGAATAAACTAAAAATAATAATAATAAAAGAACGTAAGTAAATAATCACATGAAATGCGAAGAAAAGGAGCATGTATTTGAAAGTTGATGAAAACAACATTTTTCTTTGTTTATCATAGGTAGTCATAGTATTTGGAATGCTGTTTATGAAAAATTTGAGATTTCATCATCCCAGCCTTAATGAATGAAAAAAAACAGATTCTTATAATGTTTAATTTTGAGAATATTATTGTTATTTGATTATGTTTTTTGATAATAAATATGACGGTGTAAACAATATTTTTGCACTTTTGCTAGCAGGCGTAAAATCACCCCTGTTTGGCGTTTGCACTGTATAGGTCTACATCAAATAAAAATTATGTTTTATTTAGTGATTGACGCACCGCAATGAGCGTTTACACTTACAGAGATATTGTTTTAACTTTTATAATGTACATACTGGACGTCCAATGATCATTATAAACATGATATGCTTAGCCAAAATAATATATACTTTATCTATACATATATTTACAGTCTCTACCGATATTCACTCAATAACTATTTGTTCCCGCAAACTGTAGTTATCGTCTCAATCATGACAAGTTTTCCGTGACGTCGACAACACAGGGACCTGAGAATTTGTTACAGCTATATTTGGACCTTAACTAAAGCGTTTTAAGTAATTTTACACGTTGGGGGATTTAGATCGATTTCCGGTAAAAATGCCACCCCCAATGATTTTTACCGAAAATCGATCTCAATCCCCTAAACGTGTAAAATTACTTTTAACACCTTAGTTAAGGTCCAAATATAGCTGTAAAAATTCGCAGGTTCCTGTGGTCGACAACAGTACATATGGGCGATGGGCAATCAGGGATCTTCGGCACTTTCCGTAGTATTTTCTCGTTAACAGAAAGTGCCGACGGTTCCCGACAGGGGATATGGGATGCATTTTTTTCGAGAACGAGACACTGTGTGTGACATCGTGAACGGTATATGTTGGTTGAGTTAACCAAAGCTTACCGAAATTTAAGGCCGTTACTTTTATTGGACACGTTAGTATGTTTTGAAAATAAATTTTATATTCGTTCATCAGACTTATGCATGACACAATTACGAACACTCACAGTAAAACACTTTTAATATACGCAACAGATTTCTATTTTTGTCATGGTTATGAGGTGATTTCTCCAGCGTCGCCTTCTATTTAAATTACACGTACTTAAGTAGAGTTATTACCTCATAACATTGCCAAAATAGAAAACTATCGCTGAAGTATATTACATTGTATATGTAATAGAACAAAGCCCCTATAGTAATGACTACTGGTATTACACTTCATATGGTACGTCAATCGGGAACCGTCGGCACTTTCCGTAAACGTGAAAACGGAAAGTGCCGACGGTTAACGATGGATTGTAGAACATCATTTACTACCCAAAGGGTTGACATAAAAGTGGAAGAGATATCTTTAAAATGTAACAGAGATTATTCGAATAGAAATAAAGATATACATGAAAGAATTAATTCTTTCTTTGAATGCAGCAAAAATGAGAAATCTCTATTATCTCCTTAATCAGCTAAAGTATGTATGAGATCTCTCATTTCGGCATTAAATGTGAACTGTCATTTCAAAGTCTCTCGCCACCAGACGTCACACATTACCAATGAGTATTACATTTCGGAAGAGTAGAAGACGCAATTTTGCTGCGTTCTCTGGCACCAATTGTGACGTCATGGTATACATACGTAATTACCGGACGTAGTTGGCTGTGCTGTCAGACTGCGGTTGAGACGTCATAAGGTATAAAGTACACCATTAGGTCCAGTAACCTCACGCGCTCGCGCGACAGACTTGGGAAAGGAACTAGTACGGGGGAGGGGCGATGGCACTTTTCCAGCAATCGGTGTATGGATACCGCCGTTATGAGTGACGTAAGCCACCACGACAATCCCTTATACCAAGTTTAATGTTATAATTAATATTTCAAAATTTTATGATTATTGAGGTACTCGATCATAATAATTTCAAGAGTACAAATATGTGTAGCCGTTTATAACTGGGCACTTTTGAAGTAGTAATCGCTTAATTATTGCTTCTATGTGTCGCAATAACGTCTTCCAAAAGCGCACGCGACATCCCGTGGATATTTACTGTTTAGCTAGTGGTTTGTGCAAACCTCCCTTGAAATTTTGCACTTAATAATAATCCGCGCTCGCATTTTATGACGGAAGATCTCGGAAAGAAATGTTGACGTAGAAACGGTATTTACTCCATTTTACGGTCGTTCCGTTCCGCTAAATGGATGGAGTTATGGAAATGGCTGCAATCCCGGTTGAAGAATATTCGTCGTTATGATGCTTTTTAAAACATTCGGTATTTTATGGTTCTCCTCATAAAAGTGTCATTTGATATAAAATCTGTTGTTTATATACTATGACACGGTCTATAAATCGCCTAGCTAAAAAGTATCACTTAGATCTCATCCACGAGATAGCTGACTCCCAAGGGGAGATAATCTATATCTACAACAACTCTGCTTTGTTCTTCAATCTTCGATATACCAATATGTCATGTCCAAAAAGCTTAATTGAGAATGCCATTATTTTACCGGAATAAATACTACAGAAGTTACGTTTTGTCTGTTCGGCAGATTTAATGGTTCCATCAGTGCTGACGGTGTCTTGGGATGAAATCGAGTTTGATACCGATATACACAACCCTTCAACTTTCCAAAATTGCACCAAAACATGTCTAAAGTGAATTTAGACCTCTTGTTAATATTATCCGGAAATAAATGCAACCAGATTCGTTTCCTGACTAGGGTTGGTTAGATATCCCCAATGAATATCGCCGACATCTGATATCGGCTATAAAGTACCAAGAACGAGGAAAGTTCGTAAAACGTTGCGGTTGCATCGTCCAAGTTGACGATCTATCATTATCTGTTGCTGTTATTTAATGTATGGACAGTATCGGGCAAGTTTGACATCCAAACAAATTAGGTTAAGTATGTAGCTAGGGACCGATAGAGGCCGGGGAAGGCCAGCTAGCGAGGAGCAATGACGGAACAGACCGGTAAATGCATTAGAAATTGGCAATAAATTGTATTTATTTGAAATATGAAAATCTAACAATACAAATCATATTTATTTTTCAACATATAATCTTTTAATGAATTTGTTAACATTGACAGGCAGACGCGATAAACATTTATATATATGGCTATTTTTATTAAAATATATATCTGTTTAAAGGCGAGCTTCAATAGTATTGTAATATAATATTGTTTCTTCACTCATCTTTTATTGTCGTAACTATTAGTATTTTGATGTTTCAATTCTAATAAAAATTATAGCTGTATTACACTGGCGTATTAACACCGACCTTGGAAATGTTCAATAAAAAAATTATTACTACAATGTTTCGAAGTTAGCAAACTAATGTCATACACAAGATGTGCCGTGCTGTTATTGATGAATAAAGTAGGAAAAATGTCTCACTAACACAGAGACCGGCAAATACAGATACGTAAGTATTAAAAACATAAAGACCATTTGCCATAAAGATGTATGTGTTACAGGGACCAG
>JAULCA010060101.1:0-17375 GCA_032360845.1 Crassadoma gigantea
TATATATTTATATATCAGACTCCGCACCAGACTAACACATATATGTATATATTTATATATCAGACTCCGCACCAGACATACACATATATGTATATATATATATATCAGACTCCGCACCAGACATACACATATATGTATATATCAGACTCCGCACCAGACTAACACATATATGTATATATTTATATATCAGACTCCGCACCAGACATACACATATATGTATATATTTATATATCAGACTCCGCACCAGACATACACATATATGTATATATCAGACTCCGCACCAGACCAGAACAGCTATGCAGATATAAAGCGCAGTCACGCAAAAGCGCTCGAGTGCTCAAGCCATTAAATGTTCGACATATGCAATTTTTAAACAGTCTCGTTAATGACTTTCTTCTCCGGAATTCCACAAGTGTCAAGCAAGTCAACACCAGCGAACTCATTTAAAACTTTAAATCTGCGTCGGTCCATTTCTCTGTCAGGTTACCACTGCACTGGCCATTACTTTTGTCTGCCACTTGACACCCAATAAAACAGACATAACACTTAACTGCTGATTGAAGTATTCTAACTTCCGGTTTTACTGCGCATTGCGGTCGACAATGTCAATGAATGGAATATCTGACTGTTTCTTTAGCATTATGGGAATGAGGCTAATGCGTTTATATATTTGTATATTACACACACAGACGTGCAATTGTTCAAGCTCCCTATATTTGGCTGCTCCACAAGGCAAAGTTCCAAATTGGCACCGTTTCCCCTACTACAGCGTATGTATATAGTAATATAAGTTGGCAGGATTTCAAAGCGATAATTTGCCCCGGCGTCTTTTGCAACCACATAAAATTCTCTTGTGTTTATCTGTACGCATAATTATCGTATAGACCATGGCAGATGGTTATTATTTCCTCATTTCTTCACCCGTTATAATAAGAAAATACTCATAAAAATTGTTTCGGGTCTGTCGCCGGATTGAAGGTTTCATTCACAGAAGAAAATTAAATGTTTCATGAAGGAAGCAAGACAATCAAACAGAAAATCTTGTAGGATTTTCCCATGCAAATCAAGAGTAAGCTAGATAGTGATTCCCACGAAGGGTTTCATTCTCTGGTTTCAATAAAACTCTGCATACAATTTAACAATGAATGCCGACGAATTTTCTGAGAGACAAAAGGACAGGCAGGGTTGAAGTATAAGTGGTACTTCCTCTTCCGCCATGGCGATTTGATTACAGACAAAACGTCACTTATAACACAACGATTAGCTCATTAGCTAAGCTTCAGATTCTGTAGATATTGAGCGTTGATTCACAACCTACAAGCGTGTGAAGGAAACTGACACTATTGGTAACATATTGAATGAGGCTCTTGGAAATATGCTTAATATCATAACTTCTTTGTTGTAATAATTACTTCCTTCAAATGAATTCACGAGATTTTTTTTAACTTGTCACAGGAAACACTGGGTATTGAATTATTCGTTGACATGAACCGGCGCGTATGTATACATTGTAAAACTGTTTATAATGATGTAACTTCCGGTACGAATGTGTTTATAATAATGTAACTTCCGGTGCGGATGCATACATTGTAAAACGGTTTATAATTATGTAACTTCTGGTACGAATGTGTACGTTGTTAAACGGTTTATAACGGTATTCCGGTGCGGGCACATAATTCATTATTTGTTTGATAGTTATATAGACATTCACATTTAAAACCAATCTCATGTTTCAATTTGATTTGATAAATTCGCAAAACTAAAACTAGAACTAAATTTTAAATATAATTATAGCATCAATCGCTAGATAAAGGGCTTAGCCAGGAAGCTGGGATGTAGGGTGACTGTTTCTATTTATTATAAAAATACAAGTTTAACATTTGACAATGCTTCAACATTTAATTCCGATTCCAGTTTTCTGAGTTTATCAAACTTAATTATTTTGTTGTATTCCCTATTTGACCTTTGTGAAAGACTTTCAAATTGCTTATACTAGCAAACTGACAATGCGCTCACATGGGCTATGTATTACAGAGTGGCCTCGCTGCACACTCCGATGTTATAAAACTTGATTGCTTTAAAGCAAAAACCAACTGCTCTAATTTGGTTTATGAAGATAAAGAAACAGTCATGGTGCGTTCTGAATAATTTAAACAAGATGTTGCAGCTTCATCAACATCGCAAGCTAAACTGATGAGAGTTAAATTTTGCCCACTTATAATCTTAATGGCTGATGTCTGGAGTGAGAATTTTTGTTTTATTTACATTTCCCTTTCCCCCGCTTTGATATTAGTTTCTAGTTTGAATGATCATGCTATATATTTTCTTATGTGTTGCACATCCGGTGATGATGTGCAATCCAGATGGATGGGATGAGCGAGGGAGAAAACACTAGGATATCCAGTCCCATTGTTTCCACATCTACAAGTAGTTTGTAATGATCCCCACCTGTCGCTGGCCGCGGAGGAATATCTACTTCACACACACTGGTTACCAAAAAGGTGAATAGTTGCGACATTCCGCATGCAGAAAAAAATAACGTCCTCGGAACAGGCTCACCTAACCTTGTACGAATTGTCAGAATGGTTCCTGAAATAGATGTACCTATGTATATCTGTCAAAGCTTGTGTATTTCACAAATGCACGCGCTCACGTGTATATCGTAGACAGGAGAAATGTATTACCTGTTCGCTTCGCACTTGGCGCAATGCATGCTGGTATGTAACACTGCTCATTACCTGTTGCTAGTACACGTGAGCTATGATACAGCATGTTAGCAGGTTAGTCAGCAAATAGATAATCCCCAGGACTTAATCGATGTGATAGCAGCCGATTAGACCTATTGTTAATGAACAAATCGCTACATAGAGTTTATTGAAATTAAATATCACCTGGATTTTGCAATACCGAAGTATGTATTTGTTAGTCAAACAGAACGCGGAATGATTGTCATAGTATGCATGTTCGTACTTTTCTTCTTAAATAAAAGAATAAAATTAAAAAATTTATTAATTGAGAATAAACATCTGAGACGTTTTTCGAGCGGGGGGGGGGGGGTAAACTTTATAACAATAGCATTCCTCTGTGACTATGACAAATTGTTAAGACATGCACCCTCTATTTTACTTGTTCTGATTCCGTACTGTCTGTTTGTGAAAATTCATATTCACTTTTTCTTAGATCATCAAATGTAAGAAACTGCAAAGTTCTGTAAAAAAATATCTTACACTCTTTATTAGTGTCGGTTACTTATTGTCTCTCACGAAAAAAATCATATTAATTTTTGCCTTGAATGGTTGATGGTCCTTGGACTTTCCGTGAATTTCACAGGAGACTGTGACGTAGAAAACCTTCCGGAACATCTGCTTTCTCCGGGGGAAACTTTTGGGTACAATGACGTGCTTCAAATCACTAAAGTTTAAGCTTTCGTTTTCACGTTGTTTTATTAAAATGTTTGACAATACATTACAACACGAATTGTGCATTATATAAAATAGAAATGGAACCTCCGTCAATAATTATATATTAAGATTTGCTCCGCAATGAAAAAAATCCACCATTTAATACTAAACTTAAATTATTTAATGTGTCGTTTTATTATGTTTCAACACATGTCTACGGCTCAGCATGTCTATATGTGTGTCTGTCTCGTGCGATCATTCTTGTAGAGCTGCATGTTCAGTTTTGTTTTGTTTAGAAAACAACTTGTTCTGTTTCTTGTTTAACCTCTGTGAGGTACGTGGTAACATGAAAACGTCTAGTTCTGACTGGCCGGTAATCACTGCCATACTATCGATACGATTTCTTTGATCTAGCCTCTCCTTTATGCAAGACCTCACATTAATTATTTACTTCCTTGTTTCGTCTACCTAAAGAAGCTATATCTATTTATTGTTATGGGAATTATTCACTTCTAAGGCCAACGAAAATATAAGCGTTTATCTGACATGTTATCGTGATTAGAAAACCCTTTCAAGCGTCGTTGAGACAATGAATTTGAAAGCGTATCAAGGAAAGGTAGTCATACTAACGAACCTCAAAGTCGAGAAATCTTTTGGGGATGTTTAATGAATTAATGGTCAAAGAGGAAAGCTGGACCTTTGATATTTTCTCAGGAACTCGAATTGGATTGCAATAATTTGTTCCTATTTATCTTATAATAGTAGTGAAAAGTCTGTATTTCGTTATTCTTATAAGTATTATGTATATAGGTAATATGAAACGAACGATAAGCGATTCAGATGAACTTTGTATTTTGTCAAACACTTCACTTCTGCCCGTGATATAAGCAAACAATGTAAATTTATCATAAAAAAAAAGAAAATGTTTTACAAAACTATCTCAAACAGCAGAAAGGCGTGGTCTGCTGTGAAGAGATTGTAAGCTGGGCAGCAGTTTTCGGCGCACGTCCATTAGGAATTCCGAATTCATTTACGTAACTCGTTGCCACATAATCACATATGCGCCGAGGAACAGCTTGTGGAATTTGTTGGAAACGCTAATTTATGGCGAGAATAGTCGCGTGCCACTAGCTTAGACGAAAAAAATCTTTTAAGTGCCTTAACAGAAAGTTTATGAGTTGCTCAAACGAACGGCGATTTTTTGTTGTTGCAAGTATGTACATGTATATGTACAGACCTATACGCTATAAGTTCTTACAGCACACGACCTGTACCGATTTGTCAATAGCGATTGATTAAGAAACTCTGTCTGGCCGACACAGAGTGCGTGGTTAACGTTTTTGTACATGGCTTGTGCACTGTTCGTGTACTCTGTCTTGCATTTCGCGTAATACATTGGATATTTTTTGTTTGCACATATACAAAAAAACATTCAAAGTCCTTGTGAAGGTTTAATATCCTAGGGGATTTGCTAAGAAACTCTTTGTGCCATTCCTTTTATATAAATTTATAAAATAAATATACAAGTTTATTGTATAAGGTGAGCGATCTCATTAAGAGATTCATAAATCAAATTATGAGAAAGAAAGTGCTGACGTAAGAATATTTTTTCGTCATAGGCATAGGTACTAAAGCAAGGCGAAGCCCAACAGCTGCGCGACATTACAATACTGCATCGAAATTACCATTTGTCTTTGTGCAGGAAACATGGCTCCTGAAGGAGGACGCCGACATATATTAAATGTACATTAGCTCAGGGACCCTGTCGCACTGTTCAACTTCCTTCTCGGTATAAAATGTAACATAGTTTGGCTAGGACAATTTCGTTAGTCCGTAAGAAATTTGAAATCGAAGGTTCGAATCCCGGTCTAGCCCGCCGATGTTTTACATTCGTAACACTTTTGTTTTACATTCAGAAAACTTTTGTAGGTTACATTCTGTTTATTTTATCTCTAAATATTTTTTCAGAGAAATTCCGCAAGGTATGGTTTTCTTTTCAAAAATAATTTACCACCGCTATAGTCATGCCGGAAAATCGGCCTCGTAATGGAACGAGGATCCTTAATGCTTCTCCGCGGTCGTGTAATTTATTTGTTACACGTGTAGGTTGAAAAGGAAACGAAAATCATGTTCTAAAATATTCATGACATCATAATATATATTGCTATTTAAAAAATCATCGAACCAACAACGGTGAAATAAAATTCCCAATAATTTGCTGTCTGATAGATATGCTAATTGCGGTATTCCTCTACATATCCCGTTTCTCGTTTACGGAAAATGCCGACGGTTTCCGATTGATGTTTGATAGCATCGCCCGACAAGGGGCGAAGAACCGATCGCTAAGGTCTACCATTGTAAAGAAAACAGTGCATCTCTATTGCCCAGACTGACATCGTGTATCTACTGTTTATCTAACCTGCCGTGGCAACAATGTCTTGCGCCCAGAGATAGTCAGATACGTGCACATATCTTACACAAGACAAGGCAGACACAGTGACACAAACACTTAGACCTAGGAAGCGCCACTAATGCCACCATAAATGTCTAACTTACTTTTAGGGTTATACTATAAACGTATATATTTCCGCGGTAATCTTATTTTAGCGGTAGTCATATTTTAGCAGTAGTCTTATTTACATGTAAGTTACAGTCATTTTATGAAATAGTATACTGTCGACATGGATTAAATTGAGTATCATTGGGCCAAGGGGACTCGGTTTTGTAAAAGCAGTGGTTGTGATCCCCCAGGCGCTAGAAGGGCGCGGCCCAATAGGGGAAACAGAAGCAAACCTTTAAAATCTTTCTTCTACCGTTGGGATCATAGGATTTCTTCCCAATACAGTCTATATGATCCTTGGGCAAAACGGACTCAATTTTGTATAAACAATTTTTCAAAATCTTTCTTCTTCATGTAGGAATGACAGCATTTTGTCCGAATTAAGTATGAAGCATCCCTGGTGGAGGGGAACCAATTTTGTGAAAACGGTGTGTCTGACCCTCCTGGGGGAAGAGAGGCGGGGCCCAATTAGGGATATAGAGGAATAGTTTTAACTTCCTTTTTACTTCCGTTAGGATGAAGGTATTTGACAAATTTTGATCAGTTGCATCCTATGGGCAAGGAAAATCAATTTTGGATAAAGGGTTGGTCTAATCCCCCTAGGGGCAGAGGGGCAGGGCCCAAAAGAGAAACAGCAAATTCTTTAAAATCCTTCTTCTGTAGGAATGACAGGATTTTGTCCAAACTTGAGTTAAAGCACCCTGGGTTAAAGGGAACCCATTTTTTATAAACAGTGTGTCTGACCCTCCGTGGGGTAGTGAGGCGGGCCAAAAAAAGGATATAGAGGAAGAGCTTCATTATATTCCCTCTTCCTCCGTCCGCATAAAAGTATTTGACCTAATTTGAACAGGAACATTCTCTTTGGAAGGGATGTCAATTTTGTATAATTCGAGGTTTGAACACGCTGAGGGTAGAGGAGCAGGGCCAAATAGGGGAAATACAAAAAAAACCTTAATTATCGTTGTTCTTCTGTAGTAATGACAGGATTTTGTCCGTATTTGGTCTAAAGCATCATTGGGTGAAGGCGACCTGATTTCCAATCAACGGTGGGTCTGAACCCCCTGGGGACAGAAGGGCGGGGCCCAATAGGGGAAACATTGCCAATTCTTCAAAATCCCCCTTTACCTGTACATATGACAGGATTTTGTCCAATTGCATATACATATAATCCCTGACATGTGCACTACGAGCAACATCTAGCTATTCCAACTTCAATTGTGCTAACATTTCCAGGTGAGCGATACAGGCATTCTTGGCCTCTTGTTTTATTATGAGTTTGCTTTTCAAATAGAAACGAAAATATATGGATGCAAATGGTTTTGTTGCAAATTTTGTTAAAGCACATCAAAGCCAAGTCATTCAATTTCACATTCAGGTATATTTACACGCTGCAACCCATTATATAACCATTACCAGCAGAAATGTATTTCATTTTAGTATAAAAGTAAATCCTCTTGTGGCGTCTCACAATCTTGTTCAATGAAATTCTTGTCACTTCGCTAGGGTTAACATCGAGAATGCCCATATGTAAAACACTCAAATGACCACGGTTAGTTTGTTATTGGTGCCTATTTCATTAAAATAGGACTGTTCCGCTACTGTTGTTTGACGACCCATAAACAAAACGCAGTAAATAAATAAATTATTGAAGTACAAATAAATAAACTCAAACATTTGTTCTGCAGTAAAAATGTAAATATATAGCGGGCTTCGTGCAATATGGATGTAACCGATTTGCGTTCATACCGGCATGAAAATTAAAAACAAAACGCCGTTCAATCCTTATATAAATAATAAGTCTCATTTGTCATCTAAATTCAGGACACCGCTGACACTTTTACTTGTGTCGTTTTCCTCGACCTTTATTTACAGCATGACCAACAGAGACGGCCTAATACTCGGAAGTGCCATAAACTGTACGACTTTCCGATCATGAACTTTCCCTTTCTTGATAGTTCAATCCCTACGTCTTCTACCACGATAATCACGTGCTGTTCAAAAACTTGCTTTAAATACCTAGACTTCTGTGGTTGATGTCGACAGCTGACGGACAGCCTTACAAAAAAGTGTTTCCAGAGATGCAAATTGGTTATGGACAATTTAATGATTTTTATTATTCTCATAAAGTGTCTTGTGGTTTTGTTGTAAGGATGTGACTTGACTGGGATAGATCACAGTACAGATGAGGTACTTATTGTAGATAAGGTACATATTGTAGATAAGGTACATATTGTAGATAAGGTACATATTGTAGATAAGGTACATATTGTAGATAAAGAAGCATATGACCCTTACCCTTCCCGAACATATCGTCTAATTCTACTTGTACTTTTTTATAAATCATCTTTTGTGACCTAGTTTTATCGATTTTGAGTTCAAACTGTTTTTATCGATACTTCGATATTCTCATATTCTTCAATTTTTTTTCTCTTAATTACAATTCCTTTAATTAAAGTGTTCTTACTTCATCAATGCGCTGCGCGTTAACATTTGATGACGTGCTAAAATTTATACATATAGGATGTAGTCTTTGGATCAGTTTTACTCCAACAAAAAGATTACGTTTCGTTGTGGTCACCTAAAATGATACTCTCACAGACTTCCATAAGGAAGTGTACTGCAATTATTACTACAAATTTAAGGCGTTGAAAACAATACACTTTCAGTTCGTTTTGTTCAGGACATTTGTTTCCGGACAACAGCGACAGTCTTATGATGACGGGTACCATGGGAAACAAAACCGAAAATAGGATAGAGGTACAAAATGTTTGTATGAGGACATGCTTTCTTCTGAACAATACGTGCGAGCGATGTACGGGGCACAGGTCGGTCCTGATATGTACTATTATGTGTACTGTATTATTATTGGAAGTCTAAGGTTGAAATTCCGGTCTCCTTCCATTAAATTTATCTTCTAAAAACAATATTTCTATTTTTTTATCTTCATCGTTTGTTCATACAAGTTCGGCAAAGTATCGCGGTGCTTTCAGAAACTCTTTAATAAGGCTATTGTCATGCCAGTGAACAAAATAATAATTTCAGTTTTTGGTAGCGGTACAGGGACCCTTGATAAAAACGTAGGTAAGGGGACCCTTAATAAAAACGTAGGTATGGGGACCCTTTATAAAAACACAGGTACGGGGACCCTTAATAAAAACGTAGGTGTCAGCTGATGCAGCAAGAAGGAGAAAACGTATGACTGATTTGAACATTATACTTATTGAATGATAACACGATATTTAGTTCCATAACTACATGTGTGTTTCGCCCTGATAAACGAGCAGTCAAAATAATAGCAGTTTGATAACATAAATGTTTACACTCGGCCGTGTGATAATATGAATGTTTACACACCGTTATGTGTAACTTAATCAAGTACTGAAGGGGAATATTTTCAGAGGGATCTTCAACTGTACAGTGACTTACTCTTACCTATCCCGAGCAAGGAACTTTCCAGATGTAGTGAGGAATGTGATACCGCCACCCACAAGAGTAAACTCACCTACATGTACTTATCAATTTGATGATTTATCTGAACGTCACGACACTGGACAAAATACTGTGCAATCTACGAACACAAGTGACTACGTGTCATGAAAAAGTTCCTCGCAACGAACTCTTTAAATCATTCTTGAGGATGTTGGTTTTCGTAATTTTCACTTTGGTTTTGTTTGTGTTTTACGTCCTATCAACAGCTATGGTAATTTAAGGACGTGTCAGGTTTTGGTGGTGAGTCCCCCCGGAGCGAAAACTACCTTACAGCTAAAATGTACAGTATTATATAGCTACGTTTCATATACTACATCCCAACGAATTACGTCACAACAATATGGTTATGTATTACAGGAAAGTCACGCCGTGAAGAAGGATAGATTGAATGCATGTATATTGACGTATCCAACTGGACATCGAAACCAATTGGTGACGGCATGCGCTAGGGGCGGTGTCCGACGTCTGATGCCGACAGCCATGACGCGAGGAACCCAAAACTTGGTATTTAGAAAACTTCACTGTGTCGAGTATATGGCATTACTTAATTATTCAGAAAACTGATTGGTAAGGTTTACTGTCTTTTCTAATAAACATGTCCATGAAACGCAAATATGAAAATAAACGAGTTCTAAATGCAAGGACATCTGCAATACATTAGAAGTGAAACATTATCTCAGTTTCTGATGGAAGAAGTGTGCCGCGTAGCTTAAGACATGTTGTTCTGTGAAGGGCTCCATGGATTGTGCATTAAGACAAATTAAAACCAATAAGCGAAATGTCATAACCGAAAATGTTGGGTAGTTTCAAGGGAATTTCAGATAAACCGTCTGTTGCTATCAAAGTTGATCCAGACGTGGTTAACAAAGTAAAGAAGACATATTCTAAGTGATCGTATATACGTTGATATACATCAGTACAGAACTGTAATTCAAAATACTGCATAGTGACTTGGGTTCCTTGATTCTAATTGGCTGATCCATAAGACCTATCAATAAAATGTTTCTTTTTTGTCATACCACACGACCACATTTACCTCATGTTTTAAAATGTTTGTTACGTTTTTGTTTTTGATTGTTTTGTTGTTGTTGTTGTTCTTCTTCTTCTTCTTCTTCTTCTTTTCTTCTTCTTCTCCTCTTCTTCTTCTTCTTCTTCTTCTGGTGAAAGATTCATTTTGTAACATTTTTATTGAGGGGAAACAACTTTTTAAGTTTTGTTTTAGAATGAACAAGTCGCTAAATTCACCGATAATGCTTATGTCATATTTATAATTTACCTCATTTTCACTATTTGGCTATCTATTATTTCATGTTATCTAAAGACATGATATGTAATATGAAAATTCAGCAATTTGTCTAGGTTAGTAAATTACTATATGACCTGATGGAAAGAAATAACGACCTCAGACTTCTTTCTCGGTCAATTTCACTCTATCATGGTTCATGTAACACCGTATTGACCTCGACAAAAGTCCATAATTGACCATAATATTTAGTGATATTGTTACCTTGTAGTTAATTGTTCCATGAAACAGATGTTCTCTTGAAATTTACTTTTGTCCATTGTTAAAAGTCAAATTAACTATTTTCATGTTATCTTCTAAATGCATTATACATCTATATCAAGTTATGCTCCCCATACCGCCAACAATAAATATAAATGTAACTATAAGTGTTGGAAACTTCCAGTATGACTGTAGCTTTGATAAATAATTTCGATAAGCAAAGGGGCTTGGTGATACGCCGAGGAAAGCGTTTAAATTAATTGCTAAAAAAAAAAACATGAACGGTACAGGAAGCAGGGTGGAAATTTAAACCGTTAGCAAGGTATTGGAAATGTATTTAAATGATCTAAACTGGCATATGTGATGGTAATATTTGGATATACCGTATCAAATAAAATGTGACCAGGGTGATTGTTTGAATAGAACGCTTACATTCGAATGACGCTGATAAGTTGAAAGTCCAAGAATATTTCATTGAATTGAATTGGCAGCAGAGAATGTGTCAGTGTATGTTAGATTAGTTGGTATTTATGCGTGTCCTTATCGCCAAAACCCTGACCCTGACCCGCCGGGGCCACTTCAGGCTAACCCCGACTCGTGGGACCCAGGCAGCCCAAAATGTCCCGTGCCAGTCATATCGCGCCCTGGATTAACATTAACATAAATCCCAATCTGACCAACATTAACAGCATAACAGCGCTTGATGGATGTCCATACGCGTGGGGAGAGAAACTGCAAGCAAGGTCAAATGACGCTGTTCTCATCCCAACTCGCCAAGATGGACTTGGGTCAAATTCACTCCAACTTTGTGGTCATTCTGCAATATTTCTTAGATCTATTGTAGCAAAGATCAATATTATTACCAATGCCTTCTGCTAGGAAGGCTAGAAAGCGAACCCGTGGCACCATAAGCAAAAGAGAAAGTCTCCCTATCGGAGTCGGTTAGAAGTAAAGATAATTTTACACGGGTGATATTTTAATGTTGCAAAATATCAGCATATTCTCTTTTTCCTGAATTGAAGTGACCACTTCCTGCAGCGTCTTGAAAATGAACGTTTATTGTTGGTTTTATTATCGTTCCGGTCGATTACAATACCATAACTGTAGTGCTCACATTGTGTGCCCAACTTCTCCATGTTGTCAATCATAAATTCGTCAATGTCTAGTTGTTCAGTGCTTGTGAAATAGATGTGTTTTCACGTGCTTTGAACTTCACTACTGGTTTCGATTCAGTGACCAGTCCTGTTTGATCTCTTATCTACCGATGGTCAGTTTCGGAGTGACGACTTCCATGTGTGGAGCTGATGCGATCTCTGCGGCCTTTCCTTGGACTTATCTATCTGGACTTGAAAAAACGGACTTTGATCTCCTGTGAAAAGCATAAAATATTAACATCTTGTCAAAGATGGGCATTTCGCACATACAATAATAAAATAAAATCTTCCACTAACTGTGTCGTAAATCAAACACGATCGCTGGCTAACTGTCCGCCTGTTAACGTCAATTAGCGTTAACCTTTGCCGCAACGCTGTCCATACGTCACACAGAATTTACAAAAGGCTTGGTTAAAATTTTATACGTCACACAGAATTTTCGAGGTTAGAAATTCTTAAAAAAATTTCGAATGAAATAAAAATGAAGTAGGGAAAAAACCTCAATAAAGGAATGTTCCTTAGTTTCGATGATGCTTTCCTATCGGAAATCGGTCGTTGAACTCTTGAAACTCGAGACTGTTCCGAGTGATCGTTTTACTACTGTATGTTGCAACATGTTTAAATTTCCGGATATATACCAATGGATTAGGTATAATTTCAACAAACTTACAAATATTTCTAATAAGCTTCCCCTTTCTCTGTGTAGATTATAATACATCAGTTCCTAGTCACGAAGTTGACTAAAAATAGTAGCATTGCTTAAAACTTTTATATAATTCACTGAGATATACGGAAAGAATTGGCTAACATAGAATAATAACTTATATGCGTATTTGATGGGGAAAAGAAAATGATATGTCCTTTTCTTCCAATAAAAAAAGATAATCACTTGAAGAATGTTATAAACTTCAAAACAAACTGGCAACTTTCCGGCTCTCTATGTACAATTTAAATTATCATTATTGACCTTGAAGGCAAACTACCACATGACACTAATGCATTACGTCACGTTTACGGGCGCACAAAGTATAAATCTAAAAGTTCATTAGTGACCATAAACGCAACATATCACGAGAAATTAATTCAGCCCGCCACCTCAATCATAACCTCTCTGTGAAAACAGTTGATGAAGGACGAGTATCCTTGAAAATGACCTTTAAATACTGAAATATGTAAGTACGTTTCAAAGCTCTCATCTAATCTGTTTTTTCACATATGGTCATAATTTGGAAAATATTTCGAATTCTTCAATGAGTTTAAGTATATCGCAGCCTTCAACCTGACTTTTACTTGTTTTATAAATTAAAAGGACAGGATAGCGCCAGAAATGGCTATCCAGCGGTATCATTGATATGAATAAATGATGTGCTCGAGCGCTTTATGTCACTTACGCAGGATTATGAATGTCCTACCGTACTTTTTACCTCTGTATACTGTCTATAAACTTCCATCACAAACAAATACATGGGAAACGTAATATCTTATGGCGAAAGGTTTAAATCTACGCGTCGTATAAGTTCCTTCTCAAATCTTCACAAAACAACATAAAACCGGAAGTTGTCCCAGACATGACAGGTGCTTAAAGTGGCATGCTGGTAAAGAAAAACGTTACATGTATTTTATCACTACCAATCGTTTCGATACATCGTATACGAGAACAAATGTCTGGTTGTTACACGAATTTCTACAGATCCTGAAATTCGTTATTTTTAATTGTTGATACGGCTTTGTGTAACAATAAAACCTTTTATTGCTACTAAAATAGCATAACTTGGACATGCTGCAGTAACATGGCACTCAACAAGGCTATATTATTATAACAATGGTTTAACAGGAAGTTCTTTAAGAGGTCCATCTCGTTTAATATTTTTTTTTTGTCTAACCAATCTTTTCAATTTTAATAAAATGCACATAATTTGCAGATTTTGGACCACTGGACCATTCCTTTGCTTCCATTAGGGCAATCGTATTATCAACACCATTGGATCCCCGAAACCGATCTCCACTCACGGGCTCGCCCCTTCCCCCTTCGGCTCCCCCTTTCTTTTTAACCCAGCTTCCCTACCTCCTTGCGTCACCACCACACAAAAATGATCGCGAAACCGTACCCATTTTTATCTTTAATGCGTGCGCATTTGAGATTTTTTTTATCTGAGATGCCCTCTGTTTAGATCCTCTTTGTGTCTGAGGGGAAATTAATTGTATTATATAATATGCAACTGGTGGTGCGCGTATCTCTTATGAAACATAAATCACGCCAGCCATGAGATCCGATAGCAAGTGATGAAAGACGATTGTAATCTTCATATTTGTCGCCAGGAAATATGAAGCTCTAGAGTGCGTGCACGGTCATTCGACAGACACGTGCACGCGCCACATCGGAATGTGGGGAAAACGACTCTTAAAGATTTGAAATGATTGCGTTCCGGATTTTTTGTAACGGAAGTCGTCTACGACGGTAACTATATTATGTTTTTCTTTTAAAACAGTTGTCGTTTTTGAAAGTTTCCTTTTTTAAGTGTTGTGTTATGTTTGTCGTATCTTAGTGTCTATGTCTCTCAACGCCAAAACTAATGAATGTGAAATATATGTGCATTTCGAATCCATGAACTTTCATATCAGTTCCGCGACTTTACAGAACATAATGTATGGTCTTCTTATCGATGTGCGGGGTTTAACAAATTACTCTAACATAGTGTTCTGTTCAGTTTCTTTCCTTCAAGAGAAAGCAATCTTAACAGACGCTGCAAACAACAGCAATATTTGAATGCCTATGTTTTTTATTTTAAAACATGTCTATGCTTTCAATATACAGTAAGCGGTCGAACATAAAGAACAACAAGTTCCTCACAACCGTTGTTGAATAGATAGAAAACTTCCTGCTTTGATGTGTGTTAACACTGTTTTCATTGCCAGTAGAGAGGTTGTATAGGTTCTGCCTGTGTCCCAATCTCTTTTGTAAAAACAACCAACCTTCGCAATAAAATAGTCTGAAGTTTAATCCGCCTTTGCGTTTTGTTTGTTGACGTCTTTTTAAAAAAAATGTGTTGCCTGAAAAGTCAAACCTAAATCACACAAACAATCATTTCCATGAAGAATAACTTTGACAATGAATGTTTCGGGAAGTGCATGGTGCTGTCCTAAAACACATATTGACTTTGCGTCAGAAGTTGACGCACAATCGAAAAATCGCGGATTTCGCTACATCAGCGCTATATAAAATCTTGAATAAGTATCAAATACATATGTTATTATATACTTTTTCAGAAAAAATGTATCTTCCTGAATATTTCATTAAAATAATAAAATAATAATAATATTCAAAATTTGATATAGCGCCCTATCTAGCTAACATAAACTTCTCTAAAGTACATAGTTATACAATTAGTATTAATGCTTCCAACGACATCTTTTATAGTGCCACCTCACTTGAATGCTACAGCACAGATACCGCAACATCCACCCCAGACCAATTTATACTCCACCTGGGTTGTTGGAGTCGTGTGGGCAGGAGAAAAACACTTTCTCTAATATCCATGCTTACGCCGACGGGGATCGAACCCCGGCCGGCTGTGTGGAAGGCCGGAGTTTTATCCACTCGACCAATCCGCCCATAATATAAAGAAGTTTTGAATGCAACGTAATAATTGCCGACATAACGTCAAAACTCGCCATTACCCCAATGTTATGTGTAACATAAACGGGTTGCACGTTTAAATAAATGAATATTTATAAGTAAAACATGGGTCCATTCTGCAGATGTTTGAATTTCAAAGTTGTGAAACAATGTTTTCTTGAATAATATGATACTTGAAAGTCGATATCATTTTTAAAAGTTGCAAAAAATACAGGAAACCCGCATGTAGATTTTGTGTAATGTTTTTAGTTGTTCATGTGTTCGTTCATTCGCAGTATGATTTCTAGATGAATATGTTATGTTGTTTGCCTGTATTCGGTTTGGTGCAAGTTCTTAATCTTTTCAAACGATCTGCAAAAGTTAACGAAATTGGAGTGACAGTATTTGGAGAATTTAGATATAACTGGGTCTAGCCGTCATGT
The DNA here is from genome assembly GCA_032360845.1 of Crassadoma gigantea. Classification (NCBI taxonomy): domain Eukaryota; kingdom Metazoa; phylum Mollusca; class Bivalvia; order Pectinida; family Pectinidae; genus Crassadoma; species Crassadoma gigantea. Next base: position 16,168 of record JAULCA010060101.1, read on the forward strand.
AGCGGTCCGTAAAATGCGACGTTTAAAAAAAAACATATTTGTGACTTTAGAATAAATGAAAAATATGTTTTCTTAAATGAAAAAGCATGCAATGTCAAGATTTCTGACTTAGCTTTTTGTAGCATAACTTTGATAAATTGTGTGTCCTAACACCGCTGCACAGCATTGATTTTCCCATGTCTAGCCGTTATGTAACGTTACGCTGATTGGCGTCGTATACGCTAATTCGAACGTCATTTCCTTATTTTATTTATGAACAAAATTTAACGTTTTTTTGTGAGTGTTTAATAGTGACTTTTACACGCAATAACTGCCAAAACATACATATGTGTTAATAATATCTCAGGGTTCCATTCTTACATTCGTACATTTTCTAATTATTCGTTTTCTTTTATTGAACGGTTTAGATTTACATAATTTTTGCAAAAGCTGAATGAACGAAATAACTGGTTTAAGCGGGAAAACGTGATATATTTTTAATGGAGAGATAAGATATGTATAATATTGTTACTTTAAATTTGAAAACATTCCACAATATTGAGTTCAATTTGATGTCGATGGCTTTATTAACATGTAGGGAATTATTTGCACATATTTGTATAAACATGACTAAGTGGTGAATGATGACGTTACGTCAATCGTTTTTCAGAAACAAACACAGAAAGTGATATCTAATAAAGACATCAACGATTTAGCTTTATCAACTCGAAGTAAAGGATGACGAGATTGCGTATATTTTTTTTATATAAAATTGTTTCCACATTATCTTTAGGCGTGCAAGATAAGAAATTAACCTTGTAAGACACGACTTTTTTGCATATTTCTAAACATAACAAAACCAAATTGTCTACAACTTTGACTTACAGAAAATATATTCCACGCAGAAGCATTTTCCATAGATTAAAAAAAACACAGGAATTCTAAAGTAAATGTATCCTTTTTTTGTGACGTAATACTTTGATGCGAAAGTTGGATGTTAGGTGCTTGTTATACATGGGCTCAGCAGTATATACAATTTAAACACATGAAGACGCGTGGGTGTTTTAGTTGCTCAAATCATCTGTAAATTATTTCAACATTGAAAGGCATAAGTGCATCAGATCTTGGTACAACTAGTGATACTCGGAAGACTGTCTATATACAAGTATCACTTACGCTCTGCACCCGTAGAACACAGGAACCTGAGAATACGTTACAGCTATAGTTTA
>JAULCA010060212.1:0-17373 GCA_032360845.1 Crassadoma gigantea
TTTATACTCCACCTGGGTTTTTGGAGTTGTGTGGGCAGGAGAAAAACACTTTCTCTAATATCCATGCTTACGCCGACGGGGATAAATAGATAGATAAAAAGGCACATGTAAACGTGTTCGTGCTGTAATTTTCAATCACGATAACCAGATCAGGACTAAAACCAGTTTTTTTTTTATATAAATACATCAGAACAACTAAGATCAAAACATATCCTGTAAATGTCATTTCATTAAATGACGAAAAACATGGCGGACATGGTAACAGCAAGGTGTACGATTATACTTAAACATATTTACAACATAAACAATATCTTGAATGCATCTATACAAAACATGGAGCGCAAGAATACACAAGGTAAATATATCGGAATCACTGTTACCAAACAATGCGAGCCTAGAATGTGAAGGTTAAATTGCATGGGTGGGACACACAGTAAAATTCCGAGCAAATCCTTCATTTGGTTATTTTTGTTCATATCACATGATGTTAATCTGGAGATCTGATTGGCTGATTGACTTGACAAAATTAGTACGGGTGTACTCGATTTACTTTGAACCGTATTGCCCTGATTCGTTCATCCTTTTTATAATTTATTAATATTCATTATATAGTAACTAAAACATATAGTATTCCGATGTACTTCATCAATGAATTAATGGGTATAAGCTTTATTTCTGTTGATATATTGTCATGGCTTACTTCTTAGTATATTTTTGTGGCTTACTTCGTAGTATATTTTTGTGTCTTGTTTTTTTCAATATATGAGGGCCGCAGTGGCCAAGTGGTTAAGGCGTCTGACATTCTGCTACCACTCGCCCTCCACCGCTTGATCGCGGGTTCGAGACCTACGTGGGGCAGTCGCCAGGGACTGACCGTCGGTCGGTGGTTTTTCTCCGGGACCTCCGGCTTTCCTCCACCACCAAAACCTGGCACGTCCTTTTTATATGACGTAAAACAAAAATAAACCAAACCAAATTTAATATATGTAGAGGCCGAATACGGTAGTAAGAAAACAGTCATCTGAATATTAACTGTCCAAATACTTTGTAATCATTGATCGCAGACACATGTAAACCCTAATTTCCAATGGTGACATTCCCAAACTAACGTGTTTACATGCGGACTCCTATGGTAGTCTGGGTCCGTTTCCTCTGACAAGACCGGGGAAAATCCATCTTCTAGCAGATCTCTTTAGTCCAATGTAAAAAGACGTATGCGTATTGCTATGGTGAAATGATACCAAGATAGTTCTATAAGGGTTAATTATTCACAGGTATAGGTCTTCATACCGATGTGGTATACTGCATGACCAATATGATCTTAACATCTATATTCGTCACTATCAGCCCTGGCCCCACTTGTATAAAAAATCTCAACTCTTGAGATTTCCTCAAGTCTAAGATATCCCATAGACAATACATTGCATGAGATTTTCCTCAACTTTGAGATGTTTTATACAAGCGGCCCCAGAAATTTATTTGGCAAGATATTTAAAAGCTGGAAGATGCACTGAACAAGACAATTACATATCATTTCAGCAGTAAATCAAGTTTACGTGTACGTCTTGCAAGTGCGATTATAATTTTGATGTAATAGCTGCTTATTTAAATCAATGGTTAAAAATGATAACCCGTATTTAAAATGCAACTAAAATGCTCTTGGATTTTTAAATGAAATATTGATCTGTCACTGAGCAGTTTTTGGATTGTGAACTTTTAAAAAAAAATTCTATTGGCATTAAGTATGGCACATACAACATGAATGTTGTGTTAACAATAAACGTGAATTACAGTATGTAGGAGTGAATCTTCATATAAATGGGACAACAATGCTATAATGTATAAGCTTGAGGAGTGAAAATATGTACAGCTGTTCTCTGATACCTGTTAATGTAAAACGCTCTAGTCAGCCAGTTTACTCACAGAGTTTGTTTGGTTTTGTTTGTTTGTGTTTTACGTCCTATTAACAGTTATAGTCATTTAAGGACGTGCCAGGTTTTGGTGGTGAAGGAAAGCCGGAGTTCTCTGAGGAAAAACACCAACCTACGACCAGTGTCTGGCGATTCTCCAAAGTAGGCCTCGGACCAGCGACACATTGGTGGATGAGTAGTTTTCGCTTATTGTCAGACGCCTTAACCACTTGGCCACCGCAGCCCAGAAAGTCGGTGTCAGACATAATTTAGAAGAATGGGGAAGTCTTGAAACTTTATACATTAAGCAAGTTCATACAGTAATATCACGTTAAAACATATCTGACTTCTTTCTCCATTCTTCATGCACAATCTCTTATCACGTTGTAATAGAATCTGCTAGCATGTTGATAATGTGTTACACTTTTACTTCTAAAGCTATCTTATGCTTTTATGAGAAAAATATTAAGAAGATTCAGATGAAACGTTTAGCTTTATTCATAAAGAATTCTATATCGATTTGGAGAATCAACATCAATAGCAGCTACACATAGGGTCTTTCGTCTGTCCCATCGAGTGATGGTTGGTTATCCCATTCATTTGACTCGAGTAAGGTAATTTGCAAATAATATATAGACACGTGGTTCACCAAGTTCCTTTTACAAATTTGAAAATCAACTAAGAGTAAGAAAAGCATGATAATCAACCACCACGAGTTTGGAGACATTTTTCGCCTAGGTTTCTCTTGAAGTGCATCATTTATTTCCGATCGCCATGATACATTTTGTTATAATTAAAAGACTGATATATGTAATCACGTCCAGGGTTTTACCCTCTAGTAGGTAACGAAAAATGTTTACCAACTCCTTGAACGGAAGCCTAACGTGGCTGTGGGAGAAACGCAAATCCATAACAGACAGGTGTTTCCGGTTTGAATACTTGCTAACATAGGCCAATGAATATTACCAGGACTCTGGAGTGTTATGTTAATAAAGAATAAGATAATCATAAAATCAGATAATGTATCACTAATAAACAGAAGACAGTTTGACTCAGTAACTGTTACATGTAGATATCGATATACTGTAAGAATAAACTTCGTAGTCTAGCTGATCCTCTATATAAACTTCGTAGACCAGCTGATCCTCTATATAAACTTCATAATTTAGATGATCCTCTATATAAACTTCGTAGACCAGCTGATCCTCTATATAAACTTCGTAGTTTAGAAGATCCTCTATATAAACTTCGTAATTCAGCTGATCCTCTATATAAACTTCGTAGTTTAGATGATCCTCTATATAAACTTCGTAGTTTAGATGATCCTCTATATAAACTTCGTAGACCAGCTGATCCTCTATATAAACTTCGTAGTTTAGATGATCCTCTATATAAACTTCGTAGTTCAGCTGATCATCTATATAAACTTCGTAGTTTAGATGATCCTCTATATAAACTTCGTAGTTCAGCTGATCCTCTATATAAACTTCGTGGACCAGATGAGCCTCTGTATAAACTTCGTAGTTTAGATGATCCTCTATATAAACTTCGTAGTTTAGATGATCCTCTATATAAACTTCGTAGTCCAGCTGATCCTCTATATAAACTTCGTAGTCCAGCTGATCCTCAATATAAACTTCGTAGTCCAGCTGATCCTCTATATAAACTTCATAGTTCAGCTGATCCTCTATATAAACTTCGTGGACTAGCTGATCCTCTATATAAACTTCGTAGTTCAGCTGATCCTCTATATAAACTTCGTGGACCAGCTGATCCTCTATATAAACTTCATAGTTCAGCTGATCCTCTATATAAACTTCGTGGACCAGCTGATCCTCTATATAAACTTCATAGTTCAGCTGATCCTCTATATAAACTTCGTAGTACAGCTGATCCTCTATATAAGATTCGTAGTACAGCTGATCCTCTATATAAGATTCGTAGTACAGCTGATCCTCTATATAAACTTCGTGGACCAGATGAGCCTCTATATAAACTTCGAAGTCCAACTGACCCTCTATATAAACTTCGTAGTCTAGCTGATCCTCTATTTAAACTTCGTAGTACAGCTGATCCTCTATATTAACTTCGTAGACCAGCTGATCCTCTATATAAACTTCGTAGTACAGCTGATCCTCAATATAAACTTCGTAGTACAGCTGATCCTCTATATAAACTTCGTAGTACAGCTGATCCTCTATATAAGATTCGTTCAGCTTTGTCAGGAGGTATGAACTGTATCTAAGTTTGTTGGTTCGGTGACGTATACCATTAGTGGATAAAGCATTGACCTTTCACCAGGGCGGCCGAGGTTGGATGTGAGTAGGTATGACATCACCTGCCCGGCCGTTTGCGCTTTATTTTCGTACCATATAAAGGTCCCCTGTGCGCCAACATCCGGGCCAAACAAAAGTTATTAATATAAGATGTAATAACTGTGCTTCAATACACTTTCGTCATTGATGTAAATTAAATAACGTTTATGGCATAATTATTCAGAACGAAATTGGTTTTATTCTTCTGTTCATAACCTCTCTCAAGGTCGACAGTAATATCATTATGACGGTTTATTTATTACTCCGTATTCCTTGTTCTCGCAATGGCAAACCGATTATATTCTTCGACAGAAATTGAAGAAAGAGTGAAGCCTTGTTTCACGCTGTCGAATGCCCAATTTTAATCAAATGCAAATGAAACTGGTTAGTCTGTTATCGATTATACCACAGTGATAAATCTATTTAATTTTAATTTTATTTGACAGAAGGCAATAATTCCTCTGCTGCTCTTAGTGTAAGCCGTTCGATTAGGAGAGTTGAACGTTTTCACTGAATGGCAAATCCTCTATCAGAAGTACTCGCTAAAAGACAAATAATGCAGAGACTCACATGCACCGACAACTGTGTAGAACATTATACATTGTACATGTCTTTGCTACGTACTTTTTGTTATCAATTAACATCACCAGGTGACTTTGCCGGTGGTCTACCAGTCCCTAAGGTTGACTGTTAATTTGTAGCCAGAATCTGTTCTGGCAAGGTTTGCAAGAAGTTCTAGTTTAAAACTTAATTATCTGCTTTAGCGAAACAGCAAAATGTTGTAAAAGTTGAACGTTAAACGGGGTTGTATACGCACCTTTTCCCCTCTTGCTGTTATTCAGTACACTTTTGACATAGATTACAACGCATTTGACCTTTCGTACCGCTGGTTAGCTCTGAGCCGACAAAATTGTAATTTGGTACTGAAAACACTAACTTTGTTTGGAATTCTAGTCGACTTGCTAACTAATTTTATAGGTGCGTCCTTAGTTCATATCTCTAGTGATTGTACAAATAGTGTGTGCTTCAAGCAACAGTCAGAGCTATTGAAACCAACATTCCAGCCCAACTCCATTGCCGTCATAATGTGTCGTCTTTTTCACTCCAATGCATATCGGAAATGTCATCACAAATACGTGGGCCGTTGTTCCGGAATTGATTGTGTCAGCACTCCCTGTTGAAGACATTTTCTTGGAGCTCTTCATAACTGTCAGCACCGGCCACATCACTGACATCTAGATAATGAAATCTAGTGTTATGTTACTAGAGAAAGATCACCCAATAATGACACAAAATGAATACCTGGGCGTCTTATTGTTGTGAAAGGCATCAATCATTTTAAATATCATAACCGGTTATACGATATTTTATGCCACTTTTCTGCATATCTTGTAATCTAAAATATATTCTGCTGTTTAATTAATGAAAAATATATTTACGTCTATAACAACAAACAAATTTTTGGTGTTGAATGTCATTTTTGGTAAAACATTATTGTTTTCATTTTGTAATTGTTGGTTCAAGGCAATTTGCACCAAAACATGTTTTTAATAGCTATTGTTCAATGTAATCCACATGGGAAAGTAACAAAAAATTCATTATTTTTTACAGTTTGATACTTACTGAAAAAAAGACAAGCAGGTTCTGGGATTAAAAAGAACACCATATTGCAGCATGATTATGCAAGTACATATTAAGGAATTCCGGATAAATGGACAGCAATAGGCTACCGCGAAAATAGAATCCCGGAAAGACAAAAATGGAAGACGACAACAGTCACCGAAGAGAAATAAAACATTCATGAAACGAACAAAAACAAAAACGAGAAGACAACATTACGAACTGGGGAGACATGGAGAGAAAAAGTAGCACAAGCGTTAAGAAAACATAAGAAACAAATGGTGTTCTGAGCGGGAAAGCCATTTCTTATTAAAATTTAGGTAAATAGACAAAAATCAAAAGCACACAAAAGACAAAGGACAAGACATTTGGGACATAGCAAGGACAAATGAAACCTATGTTAGAAAGATGTTAAATTTAATATATGTATATTTAATTTTTAACCCGTGCAGCAATTGTGTCTTAATCTGTATCTTATTTTAAATGTTACTTTTAGATATTAGAATTTCGTGAGCTTTTAATTCGAATTTGATATGATTTTTTAGACCATTCAGAATGTTTGCTCTTTATATCAAGGTAAGTATTTATGATGACAATTAGACTATAATCTGTGTGTCAGTTAGTCACTGAGCTTCAGAAATCTTCCCTGGTGGTAGTGAAGTCTTGAGTCACCTGTAAATGGTACGTTTTTAGAAAATATCTCCTACAACGCAAATTGTTCTATCGACCTACACTTTGGGTTTTGGTCCTATTTTAAGAGTTTTACGCCCTATTAACAGCTATGGTCATTTAAGGACGTGCCAGGTTTTGATGGTGGAGGAAAGCCGGAGTTCCCGGAGAAAGAACACCGACCGACGGCCAGTACCTGGCGACTGCTCCACGTAGGCCTCGAACCCGCGACCCAGTGGTGGAGGGCTAGTGGTAGCGGAATGTCAGACACCTTTACCACTTGGCCACTGCGCCCCCTGCGACATATGCGAAGTCTATCAAACTGCATTTTACCAATAAGTAGGACTGGAAGATTTACATGGATTGTAATTCCTAGAGTCGTCTTCAATAACTAGGCTTGCGTTTTAGTAACTTAATCATTCAATCGTTTACATGATTTTCCTGAGAGGACTGACACCGTCAGATAACGGTTTACTTCTTGATGCGATTTATGTTATCAATCATATTTACATATATCAAATGATTATACAAATTTTGAAAATACAACAAAATTATCTGGGGACACCATAAAAAGAAACAAGTCTCCCAAAACAAACACAAACATGGCAGGTGGTTCAAGCGAACGGTGAAGCGTTTCGTCTACCTCATGTCTCGCCCTCCGTCAAATCTTTGAAAGCAGACAGTCACCAAAGATTTGGATAAATAACGAAGCATAACAATACTCATTTTATCTTTCTATCGCGATAGGCATCGACGAAATTTTGACTACATGACGGAAACAGTTGTCACGTTGTTGTGTCGACGTTTGCTCTGTTTTATATTTTCATCTACCAATAGCTTCTTACTATGCATCAACTTTTACATCATAGTGACGTTTGCGTGCCTATCTGCAATATCAAGTTGATCCTGCAGTATTTCCCTAGCTAGCAACCATTACAATCTGAAAAACGAATCAATAATGTGCGCCGAATCATGCACGTGAAGACGTTATATAAACACATTGCACATCCCGGGGGGTTACACCAGAAACAATAAAACAACTAAATAGTCTATAACGAACGGCTCCATAAGTAAAATTGTATGAAAAGGGACGAAATATGCGTTTGATAAACGCTTGTTACATTAAAAAGTATCAACATTGTGACCCGTAACTTATCACACAGAATTTTTGTGAAAAATTGGTGCTGAAGTTACTTGTGTAAATTATTGCTCATTTTTGAAAAAAAAATTAATCTTTCCATCTTCAGTATTATTAAATTCATATTTTGAATTGTTCATATCTAATGACTCAAGTGCGACTAATGAAATTTGTTATTTAAAACTATGGCACCAGTATTGTTTGATAAGGTGCGTCAATGGGTATAAAAAATACTTGAATTCAGTTGCATATATCATTATCCTCACTGTAAAAATTAAAGATAAGACCTAACATTGATTTGTGTTTGAAATTGTAATTTAATACAATAACTGAAGAACATTTCATCTTTATATAAGGAATGTAAAGAACATAAACTAGAACCCTGTGAGCTAATGGCTTACTGATATCCCCCACTCCTATGTAAACCAGAACAGCTAAAGGCTGCAAAGCGATCCATAGTCTCCTGCCAGTGATTATTTCTGTATTTTCAGAGCTGTGCACGTCATTTATTTAAGATCATAGGTCGCTGACATACTTCTTATACTATAGGTCACTGACATACTTCCTGTACTCCCTACCCATGCCAAAGCATACTTGCATCTTGTTGACTCAAAGGAACACATTTTGCTGAAATAGTCCTAGTAGTTAGGGGAGAGTTGTCAGGATAAAAGTTTTAAACAAATGGCCATACTTCCTAAAAAGAGTCGAAATGAAAAATTGAGAAATTGTCAGCACAAGGCTTTCAACAAAGGGCAATAACTCCATAAAAAAGGGTAGGAAAGAAATACCTGGATGCAGAATACCAAAGAGTAGAACTCATATAAAAAAAACTTACGTAGAAATTGGTCCCATAGTTTTTGGAGGATTTATCTTAACAAGGATTTTGCAACAAAGGGCAATAACTCAAAAAATTAAATATAAAAAGAATAATACTTGAACGCACAACTTCTTTTAGTAGCTATCATATCTGGAAACTTGCGTTAAAATCGGTCCATCAGTTTTAAAGTATTTTTCTGGACAAACCGTTTCAGCATCTTTTGCAACATAGGGCCATAACTTTGTAAAAGGGTAAAAATGAGAAAATTATACCTGTACGCACAACTTCGGGCGGTATTTATCTTATCTGGAAACTTTCATTAAAATTGGTTCAACATTTTTGAAGGACTTTTCCAGACAAACTTTTCTACGGACGGAAACCTAACTTCGTTGCAGGGAATAATAATGAGGAATATTATAGTGGAATAAAAATGATATATAAAAAAAGCACGTGACAGAAATGTCCGCATAACATAAACAGAGATATTAAATTGATAATATTTTGAGGTTCGGTTATTCATTAAATGATAAATTATAATAGAACCTGAAATAAATTGCTCAGTCTCCCTATTGCCCTATATCCCCATCCGAAACTTAACATCTATAAATCAAAAGATAACGACGAAAATCACGACCAATTTCTAGCAGACGACTAATAAATGCCTACATATTCCGCATGGCCATACCGAGCGTCAGACAGACCACGTTATATACGACGTAACCAAATTATATGGGTCTTCCGAATGAACGAATATCGTCCTCATTAGTCTGAGTCTTAAGACGCATGGATACCAAACCTCTGTGATATGGTCTGTCCTTGGATCTCACCAAAGAAAATTTACCGCAATTGAATTATAAATTTATCCAATTTCCTCTAATTTAACGCCAGGGAGATCCTTATTCCTATATTATAAATATGTAAAAATTCAAGCTATCCTACCCCTTTGTTCCTATGTCACGTCATATTCTGCTGATTTGTTGGTTGGCTGTACGTTGTTAAACGTCTTATCAACAGCTAAGGCCATATACCTCCATGTGGTATGTAAGCGTGGCAATGTGTGAGTGTGCCGGAGACAGGGTATATTGGTGTATTTGCCTTTTTGTGATAGCGCGGATCTGATGCCGACTTTGTTGTGCTATCTCACTGAAAATCCATGCCGAAGGCACCCAGCACAGTTTCCGCTCGGTCACATTATTCAAGCAATGGGAAATAATACTGCTCCAGTGATAGTTCACAGTAGCACTGAGTCATAACAGTTCTTTTTTCATGCCTTAGAACTGGTGATGTTCTGAGCAAAGCCGAATTTTGCAATGTATTTTATACATGCAAAGGCAATATTTATGTCAAAATCATATTGTGTAAACAAAAAAAGAACTCTGACGTGTCAATAAAACCGCTATTCAAACTCAAAATCGGAAACATTAAATATGTACAAAGGAAAGAACAAGGGGGAACACCAAGGTGTTTCAAAAGAGTATGCGTGCTCCAAATACAATTACTTGATTTGTACAACCCTGTGAAGTACCATTCCGTCTTTTCGTAATGCAGAGTTATCTGCTCTTGTGAGCAAATATTGATTGTTTCGTCATGAGTTTGCGTGAGAAAATTATGTCGTTTTCTTACAAATTGATGACGTTACTCTCACAACAAATGACGTAACAATGAATTTGTGAGCAGGTTAATACAAAATGACGGAATGTAATAATTTTGGCGTAAATATTTAACGGATGTCTCCGAAATGCTTACCTTTCTAAGGGACCCTTAAATTTTCTTGAATGACGAAACTTGCGATTATTTTATATACACAACATTAATAAAAACGCCATTTAAAACGACTTTAGCGAAATTTGGTCAACGCAAATAATAAACAAATACTAATTTGTCTGTTCTATGTCCTTGATCCTTTATCTCAAAGAAACATATCTGGCCACTTCGCTTTGGGGTTACAGTAATTGTTTAAATTTAATCCATTCCAATCGCTTAGCCATGTCCCCTATGACTATACTCGTCCTTCCTTGAGAAGTTTTTTGTTCAGAAGGGTATCTATTTGCGCCTACCAATCGATTTTCTCAATGTAAACATTTCACTTTAAAAAAATATATCTTTCAAATTCAGAAGCACTATGTCGATTTATCAGAGATAAGATAACTTAATGGTTAGTTATCATAGCAATTATTTTCTATCCTATAATAAAACCCCACAAAAGAACATTAACAATGATATAAATGATGCGACATTGAGAATATAGTCAAGTAACGAGCATTTTTTGGTAAAAAAAATATTCCCAGGAGTGGAGGTGACGGTTTACAACAAACTTGAGTATTATACAATTGTACACAACGCTGTATGAACTCTGAGAAATCAGTATTTAATAGATTTACAAAAAAATATTTCGGTAATAAAATTACTGAAACATTCTCCAGACGTACATCAGCACAGCATATATATATTCTAGGCTTACCAACGTTTTATTTTGTAAATAGTTCTTTTCAATTTTATGCTAGACACTAAATGCGCTATCTCATTTTTTATTTGAAAATCTACTCTTTTTTGAAAAAGCGTAATCATAGATTCTTAAACTTAGTAACATTGCAACTCGTAACGTTATAGTGCGCTTTTTGTTAAGGTCGGTAAGAAACTTCATTTTCTTGCATGGCCTTGTTCTATTTCCTTGCACAAACTCGTTCTATTGCCTTGCACGACCTTGTTCTATTTCCTGGCACGACCTTGTTCTATATCCTTGCACGACCTTGTTCTATATCCTTGCACAGCCTTGTTCTATTTCCTTGCACGACCTTGTTCTATTTCCTTGCACGACCTTGTTCTATATCCGTGCACGACCTTGTTCTATATCCTTGCACGACCTTGTTCTATATCCTTGCACGACCTTGTTCTATATCCTTGCACGACCTTGTTCTATTTCTTTGCACGACCTTGTTTTATTTTCTTGCAAGACCTTGTTCTAATAAGAGCTGCTTTTGAGAAGAGGAAACTGTTGTGTAAAACGTTAAATATCAGCTTGATTTGATTTTCAAACCGTTTATTCTGTTCGTGATGTTAGATAAGATTGTTTAAGTCAATATGGACACACTTCCTTTCCATATTTCCTGAATTACTAACTGTGTAATTCCTGTTCTTCTCAAACTGCATTGCAAAGGAAAATGCAGTATAAAAAAATCTGATTCTTAGCATAAGAGTTAAACACGTTAAGTCCTGGGTCTCGTGTACTTTTCTTATGGAACATATCAATTTTTGAGGAACCTTCATATCTCTTCGCAATGAGACTCATAAAAATAATGTTCAGGACTCACCCGAAAATAATCTTAAAAAAAACTAATAAAAAAAAACATTGGATACATGGAACATGGCATGACTAAAAAGAAAACCGAAAGAACTGAACTTACGAATTTTGGTTTGTGATTGTGTCATCGTTTGAATGCAGAGTTATCCAATATATAAAAAAATGTTGTTTCAGATTAAGTGCAGAATTAAGTAAACACTTATCAAACATGGGATGTAGTTGTATTGTGTTTGGCCATATTCAATGTTTTTTTTTGTGTTTGAATGGACAAATCATTTTTTTTTTCAAATCGATTTGTCGGTTTACGTTGTGTATTAATATTGTATACGTTTGTTTTAACAGTTGGACTGCCACGCGACTACCCGCATACATATGCGAAAGGTGTGCACTGATTCTGGTAAAGGAACGAAGGCACCAATAACATTTAAAGACAATTGGGACAAAACGAATGCTGAAGTCAAGGTCAAGTCAGACTATGTTGCCAGGATAATAAATTGTACCAGAGTAAAAGCGTATCGTTTGTAACATCTGTTTAAAGAGGCTAAGAGGTGTGGGACATATTTTTCGTTTTCGACATCGTCGCGTAAATCTGCGTGATTTGAATCGCTTTATTAGCGATTCATTTGCACAAAATCGCTTCCAGGTAAAAGTCTTTTCTGCGAAAAAACACCATTGGAAAACACCATCAGGCATTTATGACAGAAGTTATGTACCATCGACTGGGCGACGTTGTTCTGAATGACAAATACCTATTTTAACGTCCGACAACGTTTTACTGGACAAGAACGCTCAGTTCGTTAGTTCTTCTACAGTACAGAAATGCTATTAACTCGGATTGGAGTATACAACTACAGATTTGTAACCGGTGAACAAAGGTCAATCGAATGTTTTCAAATAGGGATTGTTTGGCGTTTTTTTTCAGGGCTTCATTTAATATATGTATGTTACCGAATCGCGTTCATAACGCATTCAAATTAAAAAAAAAATGATATATTATTTTCTGCATTATGTATATGCTTCGTCCTTTAAACGACATTGACAGAACAGCCATATTTAAATAAAATTGGCGCCAATAACTAATCGTAGTCCTTTAAGCGTTTGACGCAGGGGCATTTAATAAATCTCCATGTCATCCCAAGAAGCGACAAGACTTTCAAGGTTAACCTTTGACGTCATAAGTAAACCACGTGGTACGTCACGAGAATTCATGCTTTCATACTCGAATGAAATGCATTTCTGCTGGTTATGTTCATATAATGGGTTGCAGCGCAAATGTAAATATAACACTGTATTCATAAACGTAGTGAATGAGGTGACGTCATAGAGATAGCGAGGATCATCCTTGACCAAAAAACCTTCTTCACACAATAAGAGGCCGTGTTGAATTTGTCTCCTTCAAAGACAAATTCTTTGCTCCAATAGTTGAACAGTTTCTAAGGAACATCAATCTCACTATTTTCAGTACATCAACGTCCCTAGAAATTTAGTGTGTCGCCATTGCAACTTCTTAATCTGAATTTGAACCCTATTGTCAAATTAATTAGGTATATGTTTTCAGCGCAAGCCGGCTTGAAAAACGTCAATAATTTGAAAAAGGCGCTTTGGCAGGAATGATAAACTATAACTCAAAACTTCATTTGGCGTTTGGTCTGATCTGTGCGGAGACGATGCGTGGCAATTATCAGTGCTCATGGATGCATTGCAATTATCAGTGCTCATGGGGTCATGCTAGGTATTGATAATACCAGGGGAAATTATTTTTCTTATGATAAAACATAGAGTGCATTTGTAAGAGTTGTTCTGCAATAAAATCGGATCCTTAACGAGTTTCCTTGTAAATTAAATACACTTTCAACGTTAAATGGGGCTTTTATGATTCATTTCGAAAGTTTATAGCTTAAACTGTATTGATATCAATTAGAGATATTTGTCTGTTAATCAAATAAATGACTATAAAATGTTTTTAGTACGAATTTATTTTGCAGTTTAGTCCCAATGTAATTTGTCCAAACGCCAATTTTCCTGAATGTATCTTTTGTTGATGTTATTTGCATATTTCACTTGGCTCAAAAAATGTATTTTTAAAAGGAGATACTGTGTATTTATTTTCTTGTTTTCTCTTTGATTCTGTAATAAAACCGGTTTATTCATTTGTTGTTTATCTAGTGTGCTAGATTCGTTCAAGTTTTGTCGTTACGATTCTAGATTGATGGCGCTTACGTTCACATCGTTTGGTCATTCATGGCTTTTTTGTGGTGGAGGGTTGTAAAATCAACCAATCAATACCGACGTCGTTCTCTGTAGATTTAATTGTAGCTTGGTATCGATTGGATAAAACTCTAATTGACACTTAACGAAATGAGCAGAGCTGCTATGTGATAGCGCACTTCTTGTGACCCACTTAACGAGTGTGGCAGATTATTATTAGATTGACGGAATCCTTATTTACATTTTTTACTTAACGATGAAATCTCTGCTGTCAATCTAAGCGTTTGATTGTTGTATCCGTACTTTATATATTTATCAAAGCAATGTAGATGTTGAACGACTCCTTGCATAGCCGACATGATAACGAGCCTAAGTGTGATGGAATTCCGGCTACATTTCTACGACTGCCTCCACTCATCCATCACCGGCAAGTCACATTTGTTTCTGAATGTGATGTCCATTTCTGAACCTGATGTGTTGGATATTTAACGGAAGGCCAGACACGAGAGAATCTCAATCCAAAGGTAGGGTCAACGCCTATGGAGATTTAACATTAGCGTCGGCCCCTACTTTGATTTTCAAAACAAGATAAATCCCAAAAGGTATGGGTATAGGAAGCTTAAATACGAAACAGATAGTTTCAGAATGCATTTGATGATACATGGGACCTCATTGACTTACACCTGAGTGGGTGCTAGAGGTGTGGTTATACAATTCCTCCTAGAGCATTTAAATGACACAATTACTGTCAAGTTACATCATCATCGTGTGCAATATATTCCAACTATCATTTTGATACCAAATATTACACTATTCCAATAAAGAATTGTTCTTTTTATTGAAGATTTTAGCAGAAAAGTGTATGAAATTTCATTTCTAATGAAAACATTTCCAATTTTGACATGTCAATTTATGTAGTTCTAAAACTAGTCTATTTTTCTTAGTTGCTGAAAAATTGGCCACTAATAATATCTTTTAACGTTACGAATTTAAAAAAAATTGACAACCGGTAAATTTGTCATATTGTACTTTTGGTTCAGCAAAAGAAAAACATAGATGTCTTTCCACATTTACTTTAATTTGTGTTTCTTCATAACTAAAGGTCCTGGGGTCTTGATATTTGAATAAGTTTGAGTGTTCTAAACATTGATGACCTTGACCTTCGTTTAAGGTTACACAAATCAAATGTGCTAATATTAACTTTTTGTATGGGGCGTCAGACAAGGATATCTTTCCTTGCTTTATTTCTTCAGAGCTGTTAACAATATAAAATAGTGAAATTGTCCGGATAAACATTATCTATGGACAAATAAACGGAAAGACGAGCTGATTCCAGTACCCCCACCCCCATCCCCCAAACCACACCCCTTACTTCGTTGCAAGGGATATAATTAAATGTATAATAGTTTTTTATTGAAATTATTTTATAATTTTTATATAATTGCATATCTTTGTCTAAAGCACAATCTCAACCCTTAGTCATTCTCCAAATGATAGATAACTTTGGCAGAATACATCTAAATAGGTTATGAGTGCTGCATATAGCTTTAGCGCATGCGTAATATAACACAGTGTTTTGGTATGATACAAAAACAGAAAATGAATCCGTTTTTGTCATAATAAACTGTGATAGTCAAATCTTCACAATTGTGTGAAATTTGGCATTGATCATGTTTTGCATGCTATAAAAGTGCTTTACCGGTTTTGATATTGCATTAAAATGATTCTGTTGATAGAATACATATATGGACAATTTTAAAAGAAGTTTAAAATATAGACTACCAGTGTAACCATATAAAGGCAAGTTGACAATGTTGGTTATATTTTAAAGTTTGTGAAAATTTTGCATGTTTTTCCAATTAAAAGTATCAATACGCTTACTTCATGTATACCAATGTGACATATTTAGTACAAAAATAACAGTAATTTCATACACAGCACACTTTCATTAATCATTTTCAAAATAACATTCGCCTGTGATTTTTATCAATCACTTAGTTAGGATACCACCGTTACCCAACCTGGTATTATGCAAGGAGGTCCACTATGGCTATCCGTAGTAATTATGAATAATTATTTATGCAGTTATTGATCATTTTTTGTATCTATATATGACCAAAAAAATAAAAGAAATCAAAGTGGGGGCCGAATGTTGACCCCACCTTTAATTTAAAACTTGAGTTAAAATGATTCCTTCACCAAGTGATAATAAATCCTTCGAGATGTCATTCTGTTATTCAGAATAAAATCATGTCGAGATAAATAGGAAGTAATAAGTCACTTTGTTTTATGGACGTTAAAAAACGGGCATTTTTGTATTTTAAAACACAAAGTTAAAAGGTAAAATATCTTAAAAAAAAAAAATTATACTATCAAAATGTTTTGTTCGAACCAATTTTCATGACCTATTTGCATCTATCCAACATTCCGATAATTATGGATTTTTGAAATGGCAACTTCCCCACCTATAAAATACATACACTGTATAAAATGTTTGAATTAGATTTGCTCATGCGAAAAAAGTCACAAAAAAATGTTATTATTATAATTATTTTTTAATTATTGTATTGACAATTTGTGGTGAAACATATTAAAAAGAAACTTCAATGGAAAAAGATTGAACGGGAATGAAGATTAAAACTCGATATTGTAAAAACTGCTTGAGCTTTAGTATCTAAAATTTATGAATATATTGCTAGCATTTTCCAAATACATTACGATTGAAATCCCAAAATATTATTTCGGTGTCGAGAAAAAGCTACAATTTTTAAAGTAAATGGTTCTATAAAAAAATGAAATTAGAACAGAACTTTGAACAAATTCGAAGTTAGTTAAATCTGCAAATTTGTGATGATGCTAAAATATCATTTTTGGAATGCTTCACAATTAATATTTTAAAGTGTATCTCCATAATAACCGTAGGTGTACCGCCCAAATAACACTATGTCTACCGTCACAATAATTGTAGGTGTACCGCCACAGTTACCGTGGGTGTACCGCCACAGTTACATTATGTCTACCGTCACAATAATTGTAGGTGTACCGCGACAGTATCAGGTCTACTGTCACAATAACTGTAGGTGTACCGCCACAGTAACATCATGTCTACCGCCAAAATAACTGTAGGTGTACCGCTACAATAACTGTAGGTGTACCGCCACAGTAACACTATGTCTACCGTCACAATAACTGTAGGTGTACCACGACAGTAACAGGTCTACTGTCACAATAACTGTAGGTGTACCGCCACAGTAACATCATGTCTACCGCCAAAATAACTGTAGGTGTACCGCCACAGTAACATTATGTCTACCGCCCCAATAACTGTAGGTGTACCGCCACAGTAATATTATGTCTACCGTCACAATAACTGTAGGTGTACCGCCACAGTAACA
>JAULCA010060323.1:0-11644 GCA_032360845.1 Crassadoma gigantea
CATTACTAGGATTTGACCTAGATTTACATGGCGGGTGTCGTCGATTTAACAATCCTTGGGTTTGACCTAGATTTACAACGCGGATGTTGTCGATGTGACATTTCTAGGATTTGACCTAGATTTACATAGTGGATGTCGTCGATGTAACATTACTAGGATTTTACCTAAATTTACATTTTGTACATGGTTGGTGTCGTCGATGTAACATTCCTAGGATTTGACCTAGATTTACATGGGGGTGTCGTCGAAAGAGTAGAATTTGTTTACCCTTCCGCAACATCTAGACTTAATTTCTTTGAACCTTTTCAATGGTTTCCTTTTAAATCTTTCCTGTGCTTAAATTTTGCCATTGTTGTTTACACTTTGCTTCTTCTTGTTTTCTTGTTCAACCATAACCAATAAGTAGGAAAACAAGAAACACGTTTTTGAAAATGCTGTGCATTTGGTTAGTCTGTGTTTTACGTCCTATAAACAGCTATGGTCATTTCAGGACGTGCCAGGTTTTGGTAGTGGAGGAAAGCCATCGGATGTTATCCACGATTAAATCAACGAACCAAAAGAAAACGTTTGAGCTCACCTGCTTGAAGGGCAAGTGAGCTTATGCCATGGCGCAGCATCCATCGTCCATCCGTCCGTCAACTTTTCCTTTAAAACGCTTCTCGTCCTGAGCGGCTTAGTTGAATTTAACTAAATTTGGCTAGGAATATCCTTGGGGCAAGGGCACTCAAGTTTGTATAAACAGGTGGTGTAGCCCCCTGGGGAGCAGAGGGACGGGGCCATATAGGGGAAATAGAGGTAAACCTTTAATATCCTTTTTCTACCATAGGTATTAAGGGATTTTTTTATCCTAATTTAGTCTGGAGCATCCATTGGGCCACGGGGACTCAATTTTGTATAAATGGTGAGTGTGGTTCCCCAGGGGGAAGAGGGGTGGGGACCAATAAGAGATATAAAGGAATATCTTTAATATCCTTTTTTCTTCCGTTGGGATGAATGTACATTGACCAATTTTGAACAGTTGCATCCTATTGGGAAGGGAAATCTTGAAAGTTCTTCTTCCGTAGGAATAACAGGATTAGTCCATATTTGGTCTAAAACATCATTTGGGAACTTGAACATTAACATTTATTTGGAAGGAAATCAATTTTGTATGATTGGGGGTTTGAACCCTCTGGGGGGCAGAGGGGCAGAGCCAAACAGGGAAACTAGAAAAATAGCTTTAAAATCCTTCTTCTTTTGTAGGAATGATATGGTGTTTTCAATATTTAGTCTAAAGCATCATTGGTTGAAGTCGACCTGATATTGTATCCATGGTGGGTCTGAACCCCCTTGAGGATAAAGGGGCGGGGCCCAATATGGGAAACAAATCAAATTCTTCAAAATCCCCCATTTTTCTTTAGATATGATAGGATTTTGTCCAATTACATATAAATATAACCCCTGACTAACCACGCAATACATGTACACTACCAGCAACATCTAACTATTCAAACTTCAATTTTGCTAACATTTCAAGGTAAACGATACAGGCCCTCTGTGCATCTTGTTTGAACATGTGTTTATCTGAAATCAAGAGTAAAACCCCGTTCCTTGCGTGGGCGTACACATCCAATCGTGCACACCAAGCGCTCGTCATCATGTCCGCATAACAAGTTCGCGCTGCGGCATCTAGTTCACGTGATTACGTATGTATCATAACACAGTATTAGTTACATTGAAAGTATTATATAATAGACCGTTTAGCCTAGCTTATAATAACGAGTTATCTCAAATACTGTAACACATCTGAGCTAATGCTATTACATCATCCTTACGATTACCCGATGTGGGATAATATATTAGCGATTTGTTTATGAAGGTTTATACCATGCTGCTTATCACATACATTTAATTACACTTTTTCTATGTTATGTGTCTTTATGTTATTATATACGCGTTGTCATTTGGCCTTTATTACAATAAATAGTTCTGTTTTGTTACAACAAATCTCCCAAAACTACCCCCTGCAGTCATAAATGAGGTTTATTGAATCATTATGCTGTTATACCAAATTTTGTCAAAATTGGTCAATATCTAAATAATGGCCAATCAGAGGCTGTGGCGGCCATCTTTATTGCGAAGCTGTTTACAATGGTGGTTTGCACATCTAGGCATGCGTCCCAATAATCAAGTTTTATTACTATCCGCCTTGATGTTTCTGAGCGGGTGAAGAGGAGGATAACTGATTTTCAATTAAAAGCCATAACAGAAGTCGCTGCACCCAGAACCCCAATCCACCTATAAATCTCCTCTTTACACTACTAAAGTGGTACAAAGTATTTAAAATGGTATCATACGCCTTCATACCACTTTTTAATGAAACAATACAATATCGTAATTCATACCAATCAGAAGCCATATTAAAGGCGTCATTTTGTACAATGACAAAATAGATGACGCAGTAGCTTTGACAGTCCAGTTATACTTCCATGTCAAGTACGAGTTAAATCTGGCCCTATCTAAATGTTGACTAATCAGAGGCCGCGGCGGCGATGTTTGATGTCGGATCGAAAAGAGAAGACCTATCAAATGGAATGCACTCTGACAATTAAGATAATATATATGCGTACTAATGTTCCTTATGGTTTGGCAAGCTTGAACTTTCGACTAATCATACGCTAGTATATTGCAGCCATCTATTCGAAAAATGTCGATTCTATTCCCCGCATTTAGAGAAAATCCTGTAAGCATACATTTCACCAAGTTTAATTGTAATATTAAAACATTGTCCAAACATACCTTTTACTAACTTTCATAGAAATCAATCATATCGAACGAAAGTATGCTAATCAAAAGCCACAGCGGTCATTTTAGATATGCAGCCGTGAAAAAAATATTAGTTTCGCAAGTTTTTCTGAAATCTAACTGGCATCCTTAGATAAGCTTTGGACAAAAAGTGGGGAGAGAAATAATGATAACAAAGATACAGAACATATTAATATATAAGCCACGTCGAGTATTCTGGGAGGTGGGGTTGGGGGGTTTGGGGTGACTAAATACAGAACTCGTTACATTAATAAACATACAACATTTAATTAAGACAATAAACAGAACTTTAAACTGTATACACTATCCGTTTCAGAAATATATTATTCACAGCCTCTGGAAGCGCCGACTCCCTAATACGGTTATATGCGTCAGCGTCTTGACAGTCGCCCAAGTCGTATCGTGATTTTACCTAATCGATTTTGAAACAGGAATGAAGCATCTATTGTATCGTTTAATAATAATCTTAGAAGTCGTATATTGAAGTTGAGTTAATTGTATTTTTATATTCTTCTGTGATATTTCATTCTGCTGAAGAAATTCGAAAAAAAATCAAGTCTGAAGTGTACTAGAAACAACTTCTGTATTTAATGGCATTCTGTGTTTAGATGAGATAATCATTTAAAGAGATTGGATGCAGAACATAAATAAACACAAAGGAAATACCGAGGAGTCAACTAAATCATTATACAAACAATGAATCGATTAAACTACACCAAAAGGCAGCGATTCCAGATTTATCTTAGCCACTCTCCGAACGGTAAATCTTGGCACACACCTTTCTGAAATTTGGGATTCTCCCTTTTTTGTGTACGTGACAAAAGCCGTTTCCCTCGTTTCACCGGTTTGTCATGACAGAGGGACAGATTATCCGTGAAGAAGAGGACATTATATGTCTGTATGGTGGCTGATTACGGCCATCTCGTGTTGTCGTGTTGTTGTTTTGTCGTGATGTCGTCTTGTCGCTTTGTCGCGGTCACAAACTGCGACAACCCGAGATTTAACAGATAAAATGTCGTCTTGTCGCGTTTTCAAACCGCTACAAGGTGACAATACGACAAGGCGACAACACGCAAACACGACATTTTGAACACGCTAAAAAGCGCGTACAGAATCTCGTGTTGTCATTGGCAGGTCATCTGTATAGTTTGAAATGATTTTAAATACATTATATTTGATGATCATAATTCAATATTTTATTACAATCATAAATGTTATTAGGGAAAAATATCATTTTGAAAGAACGATTCATTATGCATGTTTGTTTTGGCATTTCACTAATTCTCATTTTTCATTTTTTAACTAAAGATAATCATGCATTTTTGTTTGTACTCTTCATTTAAATTAGTCGGTCTAGCTATTAAACCTAGTCTATCTAGATAATTATTTTCATATTCATCAGATGTATTAATAGAATTGTATTGTTCATGATAGTTATTTAACGAGTCATTGTTCTATAGATCAATCAGCATATTTACCTGACAAGTTTAATGTAAATTATATCTGAAATGACCATCCTAGTCTGAAAAATGAGGAAATATAAGGAAATAAAATGCATAGTTACATGCAAAGATTCTGTACTAATGTAGCATTTCATTTGGAGAAGACGCAGCAATTTCTTTGTAATCCCTTTCACAGAATCAATAACATCAATGGCACATAGCCTCCCATTTAGTAGGAACGGCCGAAATATGACTGACTGTGAGATCAAAGATCAAAGAAATAGTAACAGTTTTTATTCAATAGTGTATAAATAGGTTTCATCCCTTGAAAAAATAATGGTTGAGTCAACTATAGTACCCTTGGTGAGACAGCTTCTGTCACTTGCACAAACAAAGTAGCATCCGAACATCAAAAGGTGATTGCAATGATTTACCGTCATTAGATTGTAAAGGCAAAGTTTGTTTCGAACACAAATAGGAATTGGAAAATTATTTTGCGAGCTTTCGGGAACGTCTTTTTCCTTTGTTAAACAAGGATTGTAGATGACCGGTGTTTGGCTTTAAATGGCTAAAGAAAACAATTCACCAAGTCATAGTGTGCCGAATCAGTAATGTCAGCTTTCAAAAATCAAAGAGACATTTCTTCTATCAGCACTCAAATACTGCAAGCAGTTAATGGGACGGCTAAGATGTTTGTCCACGTCATTCCTAAGCGGTTGTTAAAATGAGGTCATAACTATGACTCAGCTGGTAGCCTCTGTTCATCGAATCTCCTTCCATTCTAACCTCTTTGATTTCCTTTACTTTCCTATTCTCCTCCCTTTCAAGCAGTTTGGAGTTGTTCCAGTCTATGATTTGGTGGTGTGTGTTAGCATGGTATGTCATGGCTGATTTATTGTATTGTTTCTGCAATGTCTTTCATGCATTTCTAGTGTAGACTGGCTATTTCATGGCTTTAATATCTTTCTGGTGTTCTTTAAGGCGTGTCCCAAATTTCCAGCAAGTTTCCCCGATGTATGTAAGGTTGCAGCTATTACAGATCATGCTAAAACACATTTATCGTTTACATATCATTCCCTGATAAATTTAATGCCGAACGTTATAAGATTGGCTACGAGTAATCCGGAGAGGCAGTATGAACAATGAAATTACATTCAAAACGTTCAAGTAGAATTAGCCTGGTGTTACTGAAGGGAATGTGTTTTCTGCTTCATCAATGTATCCATCATGTTACTCTGAGCATTATTCAAGTGATGCCACGTCCTAACAGTGGGTCCAGGGAAATGTTAATTTGAGCCTTATTGAAGTGATGCCACGTCCTAACAGCGGGTCCAAGGAAAATGTTACTCTGAGCCTTATTCAAGTGATGCAATGTCCTAACATTGGGTACAGGGAAGTGACAACAAAATAACACGGCACACTAATATAAACCTCATGGAAACGTCCACTTTCATATCATAAAATGGACAAGCATATACCTAAAAGATAACACGATAAACATCTTAGAATTTGCTTAAAGTCTTCGTCAACCTGCATCTCTCAAAGGCCCGATTTATAAGTTTGTTCGCCAGAAGTCGAAATTCTTTTACCGAAATCATGATTTTGAGAGCAAGGCCTTGAAGACATCAAATGTGGCATGTACACGCCTCTGGTAAGAGAAGAAGAGATGTACATGTAACTAATCTGAAAAGGATATATCATAAACGGAAATTTGAAATCGTCACACTTGTTGTAATTGTAATTGTATTAGAACATATATCTTGTTATTTAAAGACAGCATATTGTCTATATATCTGAACGTGAAATTGAAGGACATTTTAATACCAGTTCTGTTATGTCATATTTAGTGTTGTTATCTTTATTTTTTTTTACTTCTATCATCTCCTTTCCGCGATATTTGCAGTTCTCGTCCTACATTTGTATTTGTCGCCCCATCGGATGTTGGACGAACCTCTGATCCGTCGAGTACAATGAATTCCTCGAACTACGTATCTTGACTCTACGAGTTCGAGTTGGCAGGGGTTTACTGTTTTATGTTAATAGTAATACCTACTGTCTACTGGAAAAACTTACAAACGAATTGAACAAAGATATTGTAAACAAGTAAAAACGATCATTCTCAGGATATGTCCTTGTGACCTCTGTCGGTTTTTTCTTATCAAACTAAATTTGTTAACAACTACATAAAACATATATGTCATATTAATACCTGACAGATGAATCTTATTCCAACTATAAGCATTTATTACTATCGCAAGCCGTATTTTCCTTATGGAAAACGCGATACACGATACAAAAAAACCGTTAAATAGATATAACACATTATAAAACATATTAAATATATTAATAAAAAGCAATATTAATTATTACAGAATAAGAATGTTTCACCTCTCTCTAGTTTCTGAGTGATTGCAAGTCCCCTACCTACATAAGCCCCAGGAACCTGACACTTTTGATGCAATAAAATATGAGTGTAAATATGTAAATACAGTCTGAATATATATAAATACAGTGTAAATATGTTAATGCAGTGTAAATATGTGAATACAGTGTTAATATGAAAAGCAGTAATTGTGATCACAGATAAGTATTGTTCAGATTAAGTTTATTAGATTTATAATGTACATTTACGACTCGATGCGTTCCTTCAGTATAAGGTTTATGGCTGTGTAAAGTGAAAAGGTCTCATTTAATACACTTTGCACACATTAGGGGTGACTTATGATACAATATTCACATCGATATCTAACGAATTTGCGTATGTTTTGTTCAGAATGGATCTATAACTTTAACAAAGACTCAAGGAAACCTACCCAATCAACGAACAAATTGAAAAAACGCAAGATATGATGTACTATGTGATCTTATACCGGTAACATCTGAACTTTTGACCTTATTCCTCTTCTATCGAAAGCGTATAATAATTTCCATTATACGGCGCTACCCGAAACAACATAAGCATGTAGATGACGCATATGTAACGCGTATGTTACACAATTGCACTTTCTGAAAGAGTAGTATTATTGTTCTCTGTATAATAACATAATTGTATATTAACGTAGCGGTACTGTATATAACCACCTACCCTCGTTACATCCTGATCAGAATTAATATACTAGATACATTGCAATAAATCTATCCAGGGGACAGTAACACAAGAAGATGTGTTAATTGTCCAGGCGTTCGTCCCTGATATAACATCAAAATAAAAATTATTTACCACAGCTCGATTCGACGACTCGACGGTGACGGTGAGTTATGTTTTTCTTTTGAATTTTGATCTTACATTTTAAGAAACCGTTTTTTTTCAATTTACAATGTAGTTTTATGCTTTTATTTAGGTTTCATTTGAAGGTAACTAGAAGGTTTATTTGGGTTGAATATTTAGGAACTAATATGGACTCTTCGAGTTCGAATTAGCAAGGGTTTACTGTAGTTTATGTCAATAGAAATACCTACCGTCTGCTGGAAGAACTTATATACGAATTGAACAAAGATATTGTTAACAAGCTAAACCGATCATTCTCACAAGTTCATCCTCAAAATATTTCACCGGGACTTCTGTCGGTTTTTCTTAATAAAATTAGTTTACAACTATATGTCATATTCATACCTGACAGATGAATCTTATTCCAACTATAAATATTTATTATTATCGCAAGTCGCCTTTTCCTTCTGTAACACGAGCTACAAGATACAAAAAATACCATTAAATAGATATAACACATTATAAAACATATTAAATATATTAATAAAAAGCAATATTAATTATTACAGAATAAGAATGTTTCACCTCTCTCTAGTTTCTGAGTGATTGCAAGTCCCCTACCTACATAAGCCCCAGGAACCTGACACTTTTGATGCAATAAAATATGAGTGTAAATATGTAAATACAGTCTGAATATGTAAATACAGTGTAAATATGTAAATGCAGTGTAAATATGGGAATACAGTGTTAATATGAAAGCAGTAATTGTGATCACAGATAAGTATTGTTCAGATTAAGTTTATTAGATCTATAATGTACATGTACGACTCAATGCGTTCCTTAAGTATAAGGTTTATGGCTGTGTAGAGTGTAAAGGTCTCATTTAATAGATTTAGCACACATTAAGGGTGACTTATGATATACTATTCACATCCATATCTTACGAATTTGCGTATGTTTTGTTCAGAATGGATCTATAACTTTAACAAAGACTCAAGGAAACCTACCCTATCAACGAACAAATTGATAAAACGCAAGATACGATGTACTATGTTATTTTATACCGGTAACATCTGAACTTTTGACCTTATTCCTCTTCTATCGAAAGTGTATAATACTTTCCATTATACGGCGGTAACCGAAACAATATATGCGTGTAGATGACGCACATGTAACGCGTATGTTACACAATTGCACTTTCTGAAAGAGCAGTATTAATGTTCTCTGTATAATAACATAATTGTATATTAACGTAGCGGTACAGTATATAACCACCCGCCCTCGTTACATCCTGATCAGAATTAATATACTGGATACATTACAATAAATCTATCCAGGGGACAATAACACAAGAAGATGTGTTAATTGTCCAGGCGTTCGTCCCTGATATAACATCAAAATAAAAATTATTTACCACAGCTCGATTCGACGACTCGACGGTGACGGTGAGTTATGTTTTTCTTTTGAATTACATTTTAAGACACCGGGTTTTTTTTCAATTTATAATGTAGTTTTATGCTTTTATTTAGAAATTTTTTGAAGGTTAGTAGAAGTTATATTTGGGTTGAAGATTTAGGAACTTCTACCAGTTAGACACAATCTGCCATTTACTGTACTTTACCGCATCTAAAAAAGAAGGAACATAGGATGTATTTCCAAAGAAAGAGGCAGTTAGCTTCTCTTTACATATCCGAAATACTTGTCAGTAACTGAAACAAAGTAGTCTGATTAAATCTAAACATATTAAACTTCGGTGATAGTAGTAGCATTTTTTATTGATGTCGGATCCCGGTGATATTTCTGATGTCAGATACCGGTTATGGTCGTAGTGATTATTTCTTGTCGGATCCCGGTTAAGGTAGTAGAGATCTTAAAAATAAGCTTCTAAAGTATACATATAAGTTTACACATATCTTTATACGTTTGTACGAGACACAAACTACCCAAAAAGTACACTACGTTCACGCACATTTCATTCAGTATAACCAGCTGTAGCTCAACCGTATACAGACAGGTAAAACAAGCTATGGGAGGACATGGAAAACACATCCACACGACAAATACTTAACTGCAAAATGAAGAAAAACAACTACCTACTAATTATTTAATATCAAATAAGTTTGTTGGAGACAACAAAACACGGGGAAATAAAAATGGAAAAGTCATGGAACGAAAACAAGAACAGGAGACCAGGTGAATAAGCTATTTTCAGCGCGTAGAACCCGTCTCCTGAGACATCAGGCAATATAAGTAAACATCTAAGACAAACTGTATGAAGCTCAGCTGAAGCAGAAAAGTCAATGGTATCCTGGAGGCTGTTTGGCATGTACAGTATATAATCACCAAACTTCGTACTGCATGAACTGTTAATAATTTATATTTACTTAATTTCTCGATCTGATACCTCATGATTTATTCGCGTATAATATTAAAATTGGCGAATGATAAGAGAACCATTCATTACAGGTATGGTATATCACGCTGGTGCCTTCACGTGGATAAACGCTAAAACAAACACCTTGCAAAATGTGAATGATTAATAGTGCATTCAAGTTCGAGTTCTTTATTACCTTGGATCTTTGACCCATCGGTTTCAAAAGTAACATATATGTTTAATATTTATATACAATACAATACAATACAATTCATACAATACATACAATACATACAATACCAGCAATGTACAAACAGTATGACGTGTGTAACAAATTTAGTAAATTGGTTTCTTCTTGCTTTTGCCGCTTTTTTATTTAGCTAAACTGACAAGTTATTTTGCGAAATTTACATTCAATGATATCATCATTTTAAATGTTCTTGCTTTTTTTACATAGTCATTTAATTTTAACAAAAATTGAACACGCAAATCTGAATAACATTGATATTTCAACATAAAATGAACATCATCAATATTAAATTTTAATTACATGCAGCACAAACTCTAAGACTACGTTCAATGTTTTGATATCTACCTTATTCTATATTAAAAATGAGCAGATAACCTCATTTTTGTAATCTCTTTCAATTATAATCTAGTTAATGGTTTTCTTAAGTAACAACGCAAATCCTTTTCATGTTAGAAACTCATTTATCTTAAACTCTAACATATCTTTACAACATACTTTAACTTAATCCAATATTTAATAATTCTGAAATTTCTGAAATTTTTTCTATATCCCATATTTCAGATTTTAGATTAGAATTCTATTCACATACGCATCAAACAGTGATAATTGAATTTCAATATTTAAATATTTTTCCGACACACATTCATAACTGATAACAAAGCCTTTCTACCCTGATCTACAATTTTTGTTGTGTTTTTCTAAAGGTTCTGTTGTAATTTAGTAAAATTCCTAGGAAGTTAAATTCATTTACAATTTCTAGCTGACAACTATTGCATTTCCAACATTCATTTTTTGTTCTCAAAATACCCCGATTTCAAAACACAAGATTTTTTTGTTTTTGTTTAAATGGTAATGACTGTTACATTCCGGTTTTTTTTGTATGCTTTTAAAGCGTTTCTTAAAAAAATCACCATATTGTCTGCGTACATCAAAAGGAACAAATTCAGTTATAGAATTTCTATCGACTGACAGATGTCAATTAAAAATTGCATTTCGTAATCACTATCATATAATGAAAACAAAAATGGTGATAAAATTTCACCTGAAAACAATCCATTTTTACAATTGACATAATTGAATAAAAAGCTATTATGCTTAACACATCATTAAACACAACTATACCTTTTTAGCTTAAATAATATCCATTCAATGCCTTCTTTTACCAATTTTAACCACAAGTTTTGTCTATTGACGAAATCAAAAGCCTTTGTATGAGCTATAAAGCAACAATATACTTTTTTAAATCATTAATATATCTTGGCATCGTCTAACTGATGTACCTGTATGGTTTACTGTATATAATGCACGTGTTTTGCTCGCGTAGATCGTTTGCATACTCCACAATGACAACTCAAAGTACTTTTTGAGATACATCTACAAGTAGTTTCTGATGTCGGATGCCGCTGATGGAAGTAGTGATTATTTATTATGTCGGACCCCTGTGATGGCAGTAGTAATTATTTTTGTTATCGGATTCCGGTGATTGGATTTTTTTTATTTTTGTTTTCGGATCTTGGTGATGGTAGGAGTGATTACGATACAATATTCACATCGTTATTGTTCGA